>JADAQX010000710.1:0-27432 GCA_015476325.1 Cardiosporidium cionae
ACTATCGCATGAAGTAGTTGCAACTAACTAAGTGATAACTCTACAACGGAATCAATTCCACCAGTTCAACACATTCATTAACAGTGGTCGCCATAAATCGACTGGCAGAACGCGGTCCATGAAACCCACGTTTACACAAAGTAGAGAAAAGAAAAATGCATTTCGTTTTCTCTATTCGAAGCGTGACTCATTCTAGAGAGTCTCAAAAAGTATTTTTTGCGAAATCTACTTCCATAGAATCAGCAAAGCAAGAACTACTTTCGCTTTTTAGGGTTGAAAATGGCTTCGAGAACATGTGATTTTATTTTGTAGTAGAAAGCATACCATAAAAGTTTCCGGCTGCTTCTGTTATTATTAAGGAGTGTTCCATAGAAGCGTAGATTAGCTATATAATTTTTTGTTTTGGGAGCAAAGCGCTTGTGTGAAGTATCAGACTACATTCAAGTTAATCATGGAATTGATTAGGTGAGCTAATTTGTCCAGTATAATACAGAGAGGACAATTTTATTAAGTAACGAAAAAGCATGCTAATCTATTTTTTGAAGCACGGCAAAATTAAGCATCACTTCATTGTGTGTGCTTATACATGGAATCTACGGACAGGCTCTAAGTATAGAAAATGTGTAGAAACGATATATGGTTATTCTACTTCCCACAGATCACCTCGCAAGTAAACGTAAATGTTGTAAATTAAAAACAGGTTTAAGCAGTTAATATGCGGGAGCATGATCGACCAATAAAATTTTCTGCATATTTCCTTAGTGGTAACATAGTCTTTTGGACTATTCGGGAATGAAGTAAAACTTACGTATTAAACGCTACTGCGATAATCATGATGTCAAATGAAGGGTCTTGAAATAAAAAATTTTTACACTCATTCGTTTACAGAATAAGAATTAAATAATTGAAAAGCATAAAATAAAGTATAAAGAAAAATAACTACCCAATAAATGAATAATATTCATAGCCTCGTATATGAGTTACAATTAACTAAGTGAATCGATATCTGGGAAAAATCCAGCCGTAAAGTTACAGTTGTTGTCTTGTTGCAATTCAAAGCTTCGCCTCATTGCATGTTCGCTACACATAAAAAACGCGCGCTAGTAATAAAATATTGTGCAAATTCATAAAAATGCAGGTTAAAAATCGGTACGGACAAAGTACTATTGCTGTATATTATATTTCATTATCTATGCATGACATATTTTCTTTGTGAATTTTTATTAAGGAGTTTGCTCAATGAAATTTGATAATGCAAACTGAAAGGCTTGTGGAAGTTACATGTTTTTATCCTATGTAATCATGCCTCGCTTGATCGACAATATGTTGATGTAAACTTTGTTGTGAATGTATTTTATTGGTAGATGAGTTTCTTTAATTAGAGGTATCAAGCAATTTGAAATAGTTTTTCAATGCAGTGTGCAATTGCAACAATATACAAGAAGGCGTGTGGCATTAGAATGCAGAGTGGAGAAATGAACGCCCTACTAGAAGTATCTATTGAATGTATGTAAGAAAGGAATTTTAAGAACTTGTGATTTGTTGAAGGCAGTTCTAGCCATAGTAGTCACGGATACAAAATCATTGAAACTACAAGTATTGTGTGAACGTCAATCCGAGAGGTTGACTACGCTGAAGTAGTGAAGGTGTAAAACGATTTGTTCGAAGAGCTATCAGGGCTTTCATTGTTCTCAAAGAATGATTTTAGATGGAAGAATCTCTCAAGAGATGCAGAGCTTTAGAATTCTTGCTTTGCATTCTAATTTTTCTTTTGCAGCTTTATAAACAAGTATAGAACGGACTTTATGAGAAATGTATGCGTTGAAAAATCCATTCTTGCCTGCAAACACTAACTTGTTAATGAGCTTAGGATAAATTTTTAAATAATCGTTACGATTAATAAATAACCAGAGTCAATATCAATTGGAAATCCTAGTGAAATACAAGTTAACGGATTACTTTCTCAGCTGAAAACTACAGAGATCACTTTATAATTCTTCGACAATGACGCAAGGAAGGCCATTTACAATGGTCTATGCCGGACAAGGCTCTCGTAATGTTTGTGTGGTACGCTGTGACTAGGTTACTGCCTAAATGATTATATTTATGCCTGTTTTACACGTGGCGGATTCGCAATCCGGCATGAGGTCTTGCGCATGTATTGGATACGCCGAACCGTTTAAAAGTGAAAACCTGTTAACACAAAACCTTGAGTCTTACAAAATACAAAATTAAATTTTTAGCGGACAAGTAAGCTGCCCCTTCATTGACAAATTAAATCGCAAAAAACGTACAAAGGTGCTCTTTTTGAGGGTGAGCTACAAGCATCTCTGTACAGTCTTAAACTTTGATGCAGGTGAAGAAAGAGAGAAACCGCTGTAAAGTAGACACTTATCTAATGTGAGCCTTGGGCGGCAATAAAGAACATGAGATTAACTATTATATCCTTACAGTAAAAGAAAATTAAAGATATACATGCAATCAGAAAAAATAAACCAAAAACAGAAATTATCCAAGAACAATCTCTCTTAATTCTACAATGTCAGATGCAAACCAAGGAGATGATTTAGTCGCCAAACCTAGATATTATTCTTAACCAAAGGTTGTTAGTTGAAGCCATAAATATTCTAAGTTAAATTAAACCTGCCTAATTAAACTAAATTATTGCTACTGTTAATAACTAATTTGTTGATCTGAATTAATCTCGCTATTCTTATTTGTACCACTAGAGAGTTACTATCTACTACTTTGGGGGTAAGTGATTAGTACTAGTTTATCGACTTTTTATTCGTGTGCATTCAAATATAAATGCCTTTTCAATTACTTCTAACACGTCCCATGTTATGAGTAGAAATATATTCATTAACAATATATTTATTACAAGACAGTAGTTAAGAAATGAAACCAAAACAATACTATACGCAATGTCACTTGCTACATCTTCATCCGCGCAATACACGGTGAACTAATAGTAAAGGAAAGGAATATTAGCAGCAATGAAATGATAGGTAGTGCAAGTAGGTTTCCAATGTGATTGTCAGTGCTTCATTGCAAAATACATTATCAAATTGAGAAATATACATGCCCGTCGTTTTATTGATATTTTTTCGACAAGCAATGACAACTAGAATTGTATTGTAAAGCACTCTTTGAAATGCTTCATCCAGCAAAAAACTCCGAGTTTTTTATTGAATTTTTTTTGACTAAACGTTTTTATGGTCAGCTAACAGGGGTGCCGATGCCTTTTACTTTTCCTTCTTTTTTATCATATTACTGTTTCCAGTAAATTAAAATATTTTCCTTCCTTTTAAAATCTGTTACGGTTTTTTCGATTATTTTAACCACTTATTGAAAGGTATTAATTGTTGACATTGCATATGTATTAATACATGATTGAAAAATATTTTGCTGGGTTATATATGACGATTTACCTTATAACGTGTACATTTTGTAGATATTTGCAACTTATTGCAACCTCTAATTGTACTAGGGGAGCAAAATTAATAGAAAATGAAAATTGGTTGAATGATTGGCCATATCTACATTTTTTTGATTTTTAAAAATATTTTTATTTCGCATATCTTCATTTATTTGGTAGCATGCCATTCTTATCTATCTAAATGTCATTAAATCATAATTTCCTGATGATTCCTAAACTTACATTACCTATCAGTTGAAGTGGATGAGACGTGTTTTACTATGGTAACCATATCGCAAAAGATAGAATTATAATGCAATTCTTTCAAAAACTCAAAGAAAGCAGCAAAAGACTGTTGCTATGACAAACCAATATAAAGAGTGATAAACACGTATGTATGGTCTGGTTCGTTTAGTAAATAATTGCAATAAAACATCAAATCAAAAAAGGGCTATACCACTGAATAAATTTGAATATTATATGTGCGGGATACAATTTTTTATATGAAAAATACATGGGGTCAAAAATTGAGTAAGATGTGAGTTAATAAAAAATGAATTCGAAAAAACAGAAGTCCCTATTTTAGTTACAATTAAAATCTGTATTGAAAATGAAAATCGAAACAAAAGAATATAAATGAAACGTATGCATACTAGCCATGGTTACTTACTCAGAGGGTTTTTAGATTGAAATACAATCAATTTTCACAAATACAGATGAAACAGTTGAATTTTGTTAGGACAAGCAAATTCTATATTTCTAAAAATTGGAATTGACACAATGGGGTGATACAGTACGTAAACCCGCTTCTTTCAATTCTAAAGTATTCAATTGATCCTACATTTTTTTAAAGTGTTGTTGCAGCAAAAAATTTTTACGTTGCATACTCTTCAACATAGTTCACCCCTAAAGAAACAAGTGGTAAGCAATCTGCCTATTGTTGTACAAGTAGAACTTCCGTATTGATCTGAAACTATCTTTCTTCCAGGGTACTTTTTAATGTCATAACTAGGGATTCCTTCAGACGGAGAACTGCATTGTGAGGACAAAAAACATTTTTCCTGAATGTTAATTGCTCGCTTCATTAAGTTACAATTTTGGTGAATTGTTCTAAAGCTATTTTTGAAAACCATTCGTTTTTTATCTGTGGTACTGATAAAATGATAAAATTTAAGCAGCAAACGAATAGACCAGTTCTACAACTATGACTGTTACTTGGAAGGTAATGTAAAAACCATATAAAATTTTAAACTATGTTTGGCTTAAAGGGAAAAAACATGGAACAAACATTTTTAAAAACTAATAGGAAGAGTACTGCAAAAAATGTGAAGCATTTTACTTTTTACACGATTCGTAAGCCAGCAAAGAGTATTGGTTGGAAATATTCTAGAATTCACTAGTTGCAACAATACCCCATGGTTTGCTAATTAGCCATTAATTGATATCTCTGAATTTGTTGAAAGAACTATATTTGTATTCTTACATTGTGGTGTTATGTAATACTTTGCTTCTCATTATAAATTCGATGAATGGAAAAAATCCACAATAACAAAAATTATACACGACCATTGAAACATTCAATAGTCTCATTTCCCTCTTGCTTTGCGTTGTAAATTTTTAAACCAATTGAACATTAAGATAAGAGCTGAAACTGAGTTAACCATTTGAACATAGTTCAGTCTAGCACATCCAGTAGATTCTTTTGTATACTCATTTTCTTTTTTGTTGAGTGAAATAAGTTGGTATAGAAATTTCGTTTTACCAAATTTGACTAGATAAATAAATTTGACATTTTGAGTAACTTTGTAGCAATGTTAACTTTTGTAGCAAACATACAATTTAGTCTGCTTCAGTAAAAGACCTTCTACACCTACATTGATAACAGCAAGTTGCATTCAAAAGATTGTATTTTGCTTTAAGGTTAAGTTTCCAAGAAATTATCAGTCAGAAAAGCTAACGAATAATTTTTTCATATAGATCTTGAGCTATTATAGAAAGATTTCACAAATGCCACTTGTATAGGTATAAGCTGATGAACATAAGCAAGACTTGAGATGATTTTAACTTCTCATTGCGTGCCTTCATTTGTACGAATTTATAAAATGCAGTGCTACTTAGAAATCTTGGAAAAGTATTTTCGATGATTATGTGCCCTAACTCAAATACTCTGACGTTGCATAATTATCCTAGTGAGACTTGCTAGTTACAACTTTATCACAATGCTAGTGAGTATCATACTTTTCGACTTACAAAATTCTGCTACGTAAAGTTAATCGAATAAGTTGGACTGTGCATAAGGAGCATTAAATTCTTCATCAAAATATTTTTTCGTAATGACAGTAGCACAAACTAGATAAAAATTTTGACCTAAAATAGTCGATCGTGTTCTCACTCGCTTACGTTGTTGAAAGTATTCTGGCCATTGGTGCAAGTTTTAGGGAATACCACGGAGCGTATGCACAGAGTGCGAAGCAACTTGATAGAATTGAATAATTGTTTGAATAAACATGGATATACCAAAATATTTTTGAAGAGTTTGATGGCACTTTAATGTATATAATCCATAAGGTTAAATCGTATAGTAATCTCCAAACTACAAAAGTACTGAAATTGTTGCAGGAATAGGTGGTCACCTCAAATTCGTCAGTAGCTGTTTTTACTCGAAGTTGATGCTTTTTCTTTAAATTTGCTTAGAAGTGCAAAATCTATTCGATGAAACATAAAAATTTCATACCAACTGTTTATTCACAGATAAATTTGTAAGTGAATTTTTTTCCAAAATAAGTTGCTTGACTTATATTTTTAGTCGTGAGACTCCCTATGCCACTTCCGGGTAGCTCTGGGCTGTTATTAAGCGAATATTTCGAGTATAGTGGTTGCCCCACCATGACGTTTGTGCAATAATCAATAGAATGCTTCACTCATTCCGAAATTCTGATTCCCGTACCAGCACTTAGGGAAAGAGCATTTCCTTCCTTGTCTACAAAATAAATCGTTTCACCTTATCATTAAATGTGTTTCTCCGTGAAAATCTGATTAATGCATTCATTTGTAGGTTAATCCCTTATCTCTTCTATCCTCGATAGACTTGTTGATTTGACAGTTCGTGTGGCGTTTTGCCTACAGAGTAGAATTTTGGCTTTTTGTTGCGTGGATGGACCCAGAAGCAATTAAATGTTAGGTAGGAATAGAAGTCTCTTTACAACCAGCCTGGGCACGCATAGGCACTTTTTTACTTTTTGTAAAAGTGCTGCACTACAACTGTTCATTGCGAATTGTATGAATTGGGCTGTTTTTGTAAAGAGTATATGTATTACGTTACGCATGGTTTACTTCTTATGTGGTGCTCCTTATTTGAAATTGTTACTCATCTATAAATGGAAAAACATACATTAGCTTTACCTTCTTCAATTGTCCTTGCATCGAGCGCAATGTAATGGAATATTCGGTATACTTAAGGCTAGCGTGTATTTGTGTATCCTGTTTCCCGTATTCTCATGCTATGTCAAAACTAATAGCCCAAACATTTCCTTTTAAATGAAGCCATATTAGATGGCACTCTCGGGCATTGATTTGTACTCTTTAGTACAACACTTCTTTTCGCTTCCTTCTCACATTTATGTATTGACCTGTTTCACCAATTTGATACGATATCATGTTTCCCCTCCCTATTTTCGAGTTAGCAAACAAAGAATTTTGGAGTGTTTTTTTTAACTTAGTTCGATTGAGTGCATATGTTTTTGTCTTTTAGTTTTTTCCGTTGAATTGAGGAAGCCTTTTTTATTTTTTTCAAACGGTAAAGAGCTTGCATTTTGGAGCTATGGCGTCACGCCATGAATTAGGTGTCTCTCAGCAGGAATATGAGGACGCTTTAAATCTAGAGAAAGTTTATAATTTAATGAGCCGAAATATTCGCTGTGAAAGCTGTGATAGAAAGGTAACACATTTCTCGAACAGTGAAATCTTGTTTATTTGGGAGTACGACTAGTTGTACATATGTTTATATTTTTTACTTGGTGCAATTTTTATAATTTTTTGTAAAATTCAAATTACGAAATTAGTCTAAAACGTTTATCTCATTTTTTAAGGGGAGTGGGTGAAGGAACAAAATTCACGAGGATTGCGCGAGTTCTGCTTAGATCAACGTATTTTTGTCTTTTACATTGCTATGCCACTTGCAAAAAAAAATTGATAAAGTACAAGAATTTACAAAATATGGGAGCCTATAGTTTAAGCTCCTCTGCGTTGTATCTTATTTACATGCCATTGTTTGTTATCACGCAGAATCCATCGCATGTTGACCTTAACCGTTATGAGTTTTTATGTTCGGGTTGTTCCTCTGGAAGAGGAAACTGTAAGCAAGTGGGATCCGATCGTTTAAAATCTGCGGATGTTAGAAAATTAGAAAGAAAGTACAAGTATGTCTTGAAAGCTGCTTTTATGCTAAGATGATGTGGCAGGTTCAATGACAATGAATTAGCAGTAACTGAATAGTTGAATCGACGTTATTGATG
The DNA here is from genome assembly GCA_015476325.1 of Cardiosporidium cionae. NCBI lineage: Eukaryota > Apicomplexa > Aconoidasida > Nephromycida > Cardiosporidium > Cardiosporidium cionae. The sequence continues at coordinate 7,933 of JADAQX010000710.1, forward strand.
CAAATTCCTTGACTAAATAGTTTCTAACAAAACCCAAACATATTCTACTCCAATATGAATTATATTTTTTGAAAAAGTTATGCTTTTCTTTCTAATTTTATAGAAACATGAGGAAACTCATATTACAATTTGAAACCGTTACAATGTATCGCATCTAGAATTATTTTTTCACTATGCCGAAATGCTTTTTTTGGCTTCGTTGGGAAAAATCGTTTTTGTTTTTTATTTTTGCTTATTTTAGTGATTCAGTACTAGCTCTTTTTCTTTTTGCAGAAAAGCTGCTCCTACTAAGTCATCCTTACGAGCACCTCGCAGGGACAGAGGTGATAATTATCGTTCTCGTCGGATAAGGTCACCCTCTCCTCCTCCATCTGTTACTTCTTCTCTTAGCAACGCAGAATATTTTACAGATGAAGAAGAAGAAATGCATCCTGTCGGTCGCCATGAATCTCATGCGAGACCGAGAGGTGTTAGGAGTGTCAGCTATAGAGCAACTGGACATTCTCGTAATGCTGTTGCAAGTGCCGCATTTAACAATGGCTTGGCTGAAGATGGAATGGGAAATTTGTATGATGATTCTGTGCTTCATCATGAAGCTGCTCGAAGCGTCCCTGGGATGCGAGGAGTTTTGATGGCAGACGCTCTACAGCAGCAGCAGCTAGCCATGCCTCCCTATGGTTCTCCACAGTTGAACCAGCCGTCAAGTGGACTACAGGCACCGTATCCACAAACTTTAGCTGCTCTGCAGCAACAGCAGCGCACAATGCAAACACAACCTTCTTTTGCTTTCGGCGACAACACTGGAACGATGAATCGATTTTCTTCAACTACAGATGCTTCGTTCCCTGTCTCTGCTTATCAAACCCCCACTTTTTCGGGAGCACGCCCTGCTAATTCTGTTTGGCCAATGCCATCAAGCAACATAAATCAGGTTTCTCGACAAAACGTTCCTCGCACTCCTTTTAATCAGCTTACCTCGCCTTCTATTTACACTAGCACCATGTACCCTCACACGATTGAAACACGAAACTACACGCAACCCAATCTCTTTCAACCGAGGAGTATACCCTATAATATGGCGGGTATGCCCGCCACAACGCAACCGTCTCAAGTTTATTCCCCAACCCCATCTTATCCCCAGATGAGTGGTCGAATGAATGCAGCATATACATCCTCTTGGGGTGCGCAACAGCCCACTCTTTATTCTATGCCGAATACTCGGGGTCCACCTCCTTCCTCTACTAATCCGTTTGCCGCATCTTTTTCTCCTACCTTTCCGGGGTGAGGGCCATATTGACTAATGTATTAGCCATGTGCGTACCCAATTGATTTCTTTGGATGCTTTACTGCGCATAAGTTGTGCTATAAAAAACATTCTTTCTCATTAGAATTAATTGGCTTTTGTATCATTTGAAAAGATTCTTTTTTGTATTTGCGGATCTCAATTTTCAGCCATTTTCAATCAGCGGAGACGTATACAAATTTTAGACAATTTCCTATTCTTTTAAATCTCTCATTCTTGCAATCCTCTCTCATCTTTGATCTTATTTCCTAAACGTGCGTACTAATACAGGGTGTTAGGAGCAGGAGCACGCAGTAATCCCTTTGGTGCAGCTTACCGGTGAACAATTCAGCTCGAAAATGATGTTTCTTGTTTACTGAAGAAATGTGAATTTTGTGAAACCATTCAAATTTGCTCCTTCTATGATAATGAAGAAGAATTTTGTGCAAATCTCTTTTTAGTAGGCGTATTTCTGCTTATGGAAACAGTCAGAAAATCAATCATAAGTTGCTTTACTTTGTAAAAAAGTAATTTTGAAATTTTTTAGGTAGTAACACAGATAAAATCTCTCGTTACTAAACCGTATAATTCTTATCTCAAATAGCTGTTAAAGGAATATAGAGCTTAAATATCTTCAAAGTACCTTTAATTCCGCATAAGTAAAGAGCGCTGTGCATGTAAATCTATTCAGGTGGGAGATTGCTCTGTGATGAAGCAGTCGTGTCTTTTAGGAAGATGTTTTTGGTTATAAATAATCGCAAAACATAAACATGTAATGCTCTATTCATTGGGGTACATTCTGGTTACAATACATTGGTAATCTAAAAGGTGTAGATTGTTTTTCTAATTACTGAAATTGGTTTATCACCGTTTTTATCCTTTGCATTATTGTTGTACAAATAAATTATTCAAATGAATGTCATGTTTTTTTCGTTACTTATTTATATTCCATGTAGAAACTGATTAATGTTTTTTTCTGTGAGGAGAAAACATGGTCCCACGTAATCCATTTCATTTACTATCAGATCATAATTATGGACAAAATTGAAAAAGATAATCTAAAGTTGTAGTAAGAGATGTATGTGACGTTTTGTTGTAAGTGTAGACTTGTCTCTAATTGGTGAAAACCCTAATTTGCTATCAAAAACCTTCTGGGTAGCTTTTCTTAAACGTGATTAAGTAGTGTAGAAGGACGTATATTTTATTGGCACCTTTTGGATGAACTGCGTTTTTGAACAAAATTTGATTTCATACTAATTTTGCACGAACGTGCTGACGAAATTATAACATGTTAATAATGAGCTTTATCTTTTTCCCAAGATTTTGCGTGGGTAAAGTTTCATTTCGATGCATTTAAAATGTGGAATTCTTGTGCAAGTTGTTAATTAGTTGACGGATTGAAAGTAAAAGTGCAAAAGCAAGATAAAAATAAGCATTAAATTAAAATGCGGTATTTAGCGAAAAAGCTTGGACACACAAACGTGGATTGCATCGATTGAAAGGTTTGATATTTGTAAAGGGAACGCAAGTAGCAGCTTAGAATTGCAGAAAGAGCAATCGTGCCGCGGTGGCAAGTGTTACACGTCTTTATTTGATGTTCAAAATTTCAAAGAGTTACTGTTGAAAACAGATTTCCTACACAAAAAATTGAGATCTACTACCCTCACCGACATGTATGTTAATGAATTTTTATTCATTTTCCTTTTGTTGCTTGCACACTCTTTGAGTAACAAAACTGTAGTAAGTAGCATGTGAGGTGGCGTATAGTGGTTTACATTGGGCCAAGGTGGCTCGTAAAGTCTGATGAATGCACCAATAAAAAAAATAAATTGTCAGCTTTCTTTCGTTTTTCTCTACATGAAGGACCTGTGTTGTAGGAATAGTGCATTGCCTAAAGCGGTTTCGAACTGTAAATGCAAAGTAACAATGAAGTTCTGACCATATCCACTGATTAAGTAGATACATCCAGCTGTGTGCATTTGCTCTTGCTTCTGTTAATTTCCTTGCAGTGTTATCCTTCTTAATCAGAGGAGGCGTGCACCCATTCTATCCTGTTTACTATGAAATTATGCGAATTAAAAAATGGGCGAAAGCAAAGGAAAGCATTTAACACCAAATTTCGTTATTATTTTTTAAATCTTTGACTGACATTACATGCGCTCGAATATTGAAACTATTTAACTGTTAGACGAATGATTTTACATTTTCGCCACAATGGCTTTTGTTCCACTTGCTTTTAATTGCAATGTCCTTATCTCAGGCAATAAGACTAAATGACAAAGGGGCCCCTGCATAGGAAGATATTTTTTTTTGCATTCGCACCTTCACGTACCATACACGAAAGAAAAGTGGACTATGTCTTATGAGTGAGTTTTTACTATAAACGCAACCCTTCATCAAAGAATAAAATGTACCTTTGAGTAAATAGAAGTTCCATTCATAAAATAACTTGACTATGTTGAGTATAAGCAATCTCAGTCCATAAAAGCATCTCCTTGTGCCTCCATTGAGATTCCATCAAACTACGGCCAATTCGCCATTGCTCTTCCTTTGCTTTTAATGTAGCATGTACAATAGGGAGAGCTTTGCACGGATTGCAACATAATATCGACAATACTTGAACTACATCCTCCCCATACACAACTTGTAAGGTACTCTTGTGAATAGCACTAAATGTAGAGGGACGAATAAAAGCGCAAGAACGAGCGCCTGGATCTATTCGAAGAAGGTCGGCACTCAATTTCTCCAAAAAAAGAAGCACTGTACGATTTCTTGCAATCTTCAAATCCCACTTGTAACGGTCATCCTCTAGTTGAAAGAGTTGTTCTTGAAAAATTGATTTGTTTTGATTTGCACTTTCCGAGCTATCAGGCATTAGCATCCATTCTGAGTTTAGAATAGGGCCACGCAATTCTACGCTTACTCCAGGAGAATAAAAAGAATTGCAAGGCCTCAAGAGAATATTTTGAGAAGATGAATATAGCTTTTCACATTGGCAGCAAGCACAACAAAAAGAAGAGATATTGCTCAATCTTGATTCAGCTACATGAGAGATGTCTTCGGCCCTCTTCTTTGCATCTTCTTCATTAAAACATGCAAAATAGGATGGATGAGCACTCTTTCTAATTGATTCCGACGACAAAGATGTCTGTGCAAGTGGTAGAATAGGAAGATTTAATTGATGATGATCACATATTTGCATTTTAGAAGCAAAGTCTACTCCCTTACAATCCTCCTTTGTATCGAGTCGACTTGGAAACCATAGGGGTACACGTCGGTAACTTGAACCCAATCTTTCCCAGTGTTGATAGAGTTGCTGCGAAGAGCTTGAGGTGTAGCAAAGCTGGCGATCTTCACGTTTGTAATCTAGAAGAGATCGCACTTTTTTACGAATGTTTACATTTTCTCGTCCATTCAAAGATTCGCAAAACCGTAAGGTTTCATCGTAACTGAGAAGGCCCGAGTTCCATTCGTAGAGGAGGACCATCATATTCATAAATTGAGAAGGAGTCTCAACAAGATGCCGGAGAGAATCGAGTACACGAAAGCGCGTAATATCTTTCATCCATGCAGTTTGTAAAAGCTTTCCAGTTTCGGATGCAGAAATGATATTTTTAATCGTTAAAAGTATCTGTTCATCTGTTCTATCTCTCATAGCAAGATTAACAAGAGTTTGGGTGTGAAGACACATGTCACAGAATTCTGATGCTGGCAAAGAGTTGTTGTCTTGCGCTTGAGGAAATGCTAACCTATGGGATTTACAAATCGTTGGAGAGGAAGAAACAATATGGGTAGAGGAAGCTACAGCGATATTGGAAGAGTCTGACTCTATTTCTTGCTCGGAAACTGAATTAAGCGATTTCTCTCCATTCATTTGATGTATAGTCGGCGGAGGGGCTGAAGGTACTGCCTCATCCATGTATTCTTCCAAACAGGTAGAGCGGTCCATAAGACAAGACGAATTAAATGCAGTATTAGGGTGAAGTGCTTCTGTAGTGCTACTCTTGGTCAGTAGAGATGACATTTCAACATTTGGAAACTGGCCAACTGCGGGTTGATGAGGGGAAGTCGCAGGGGCAGTTTGCCATACACCCAACTGTTGTTCCGAGGGTTTAAGAGAAGGGATAGAGGCTTCTTTGATGGAACTTGCACTTTCATATTTCTTATTCTCTTCGAATTCTACAAATAGAGTATATTGAATCAATTTATCAAATCGAAAGGATAAAGCAGGATGAGGTTTTAACAAGTGTTTTATAGCACAAAGTAGAAGCTTTGAATCCTTTCCTTCTCGTATACCAAACTGGACCAAAGCATCCACTTCTAATCTAACCATATGAGCTCCATCACTCAGTAAGGCTAAAAATGTGTCAATCAAACAAAGAAAGGCTGAAGAAGAGGATACGTTAGCATTATCGTAGACGGTCACCACATTCGGAATTTTTATCGGCAAGTGGGGTTGATAAACTGCATCATAAAGAAGAGATTTGATTTCACGTAGTACAAGGTGCTGAAGAGCATCCATTCCTAATTTCCCACCCGAACTATTTGGCACCCAAAAGCGATCCATATACTCACAAGCTACATCAAAAGGCATCAAACTTTTCACGCATTGCCGGGAAATTTCAAGAAATAGAAACGTAACTAATTTGTTAGAAAAAAGGACACAGAGCTGATATAGTCTGTGAAATTGAAGGGGATCAGCTGCAGTCATTGTGGTACACCCCCCTACGGATAAGCCACAAAGATTTGAACGAAGTGGGACAGGCTGTCCACTAATGGAAGAGGAAAAGTAAGACCGTGCTTCACACATATTTTCAACACACCCATAGATGAGTGGGTTTTCTATAAAAAGCTCTTTAGCTTGTTTTAAAAATACACAAACTTCATCATTTCCTTCAAAGCATCGTTTTAAAAGATCAGAAAAACTCGAATAGAGAGAAGGTGTCTCTTGCTTAATCAAGGTGCAAAGACTTTCTGCTGGCTTACCAATTTCCACGTATAGCGCACGCGGAAGGAAAAGATTTAGACACAAGAGAATCTCAGGAGATTCAGCAAAAATAGAGGATGCTTGATAGGCAAATACTGCCAAGTCAATAGTCCTGTCAGCAAGACGGTCTAATATATCCAAAAAAGAATGAAACTGATCTTCTTTACTTTTTTGCCAAACGAGATGGATAAAAGCAATTTCTATTGTAGAAAGTAGATCGAGTGATTTCTCCACAATGTCTGGTTTTTTTCCTCCACTAAATAAAGCAGAATGTTTTGACTGCGTATCAATCCCGTTTGTCAATTGTAAATCTTCGATAGAAGTGGCTTGTTCTTGATCGCCCGTCCCACTAGAAAAATCATGTACAGGTTTTTTTAAGACATTTGGAACAGCCACATTGGAGTTTATTCCGAGTGATTCAGAACCTATGCTGCTCGTTTTTCGCCTTTTCCTCTCATTACTAATACATTTGCTGCTTTCATCAGACGCTGATGTTTCCAGGAAGTGCACTCGCCTTGTATGCATCCTTCAAAAATGGATGGAAAGTATATAAAAATGTTGATAGATTTCTTTCCTGTCAGTGAACATCCATTGCCTAAAAGATAATAAAAAAGCTTAAAACTTTAAACATTGCGTTTCAGTAACGTACACAGGCAAAATGTATGCAGAAAGCAACTAATGTCTTAACTGATACACTCATGCTTCACAGCAGAAAAATGTAGCATAACAAAAGTAAGTCGCAGAACTAACTGTGTGCCTCACAGGCCAAAATGACAGAATAATTAATATAATCCCTTGAAAGGAACACAATTACTCGCCCAAAAATTATTTCCATTCAAGATTTTCAATCTTTCGTTTCAAATTCATATCAGCGATAAAACAATGTAAGTAACATTCTATCAAGCAGCGACGTTGAATATGTTTCCATGTTTATACTGTAGCAATTGCGGTTTGTCACAAAACGTAGGTGACGGTTTTAATCATTTCTGTGGTCGTAAAAGAGATAGTACAAAATTGCTGCGCATCATAAGTGATTTTCTACTATGACACATATTGGGAGAAATATTTTTGCACCTGTCAGTCAACCAGCTTAACCCGGACAAGCAAGAAAAACTATGACAATCTCTACCATGTGCAAGTTGACTTCTCAAATCAAATTTAAATCGCATTCATTGCAATTAAATCATTCTCAGCATCCCACTACAAAAACAACAAGGTAGACAACAGCCCTGCTTCGTAAAGAATAATCCTTGCGAAGAAAATTAAACAAAGAGCCAATTAACAACAACGAAATAGAGGTCCCTCACCTATGAAAGTGATTTTTCTAATTGCTGCTCATGAACAGAGCTATAGAATCGAGCAACAAAATTCATATTTTCAGCAACAGTATGCTCTAATTTAGGACGAGAATGTAACGCACATCCAATAAACATATACCTTAGCTGACTAGGTTGTTGTAATCCCTCTTAACCTAGTCTTTATGCTATTCATGTTAACACAAGAAAAGGTGCCAGAATAGTTCTATTGCATCACTCAGGAACATTGACCGCGTAGAATAAATAGAAGAAACCGCTAGAGAGGGGAATAAAAGCAATGGAGAGGAATATAGGGCTACCAGTTTAAAGACAATTTCGTTTCGCATCACTGCTTTAACAAATAAGAAGAGATTCTATTTTTAAAACAACTAAATTGTTACTTGAGCCTTAACGCAAAAAGTTTTTCAATGGAGGGTGCTGAAAGGAAACCATTCATGACAAGCAACTTTTTCAAATACAAACTAAAATAGATGCTACAACAAGAATTAGCATATCGAGAGGGAGAGGGGAACTATATTGATAGATCATTTATTTCTTAAGGAATAAAAGCGTCAAGACAGCACAACCCGAAGTGTTTCAGAAATTCCTCGACGGGCATATTATATGTCGAAAAGAAAAAATGTCAGTTTCAATATTAGTAGAAGCAAATTTGCTTTTCCTTATACAACTTGAGGCTTTTCTGCTGTTAGAAAGCGATCTACATGTTCCGCATACAAATTTCAATTAAAATGGATTAAAAGAATTCAATTTATTCATCGAAATTGTTTGATGCAACAAACACTTTTCTGGTCTTATCTAAAAAAAAAACCAACAAATTTAATATGAAATTAACAAATGACGGCTTCATTTGTATTCGGATGTGTTACGCGAAGCACGCAATGCATTGTTAAAAAAAGCTGTTAAAAGAGAATTTTAGAAGGCGTTTTAAAGGTATAAGGGAAAGAGTAAAGCCCTTTTATGTTTCACGTAAAAACTAACAAACAAAATTACATTTTGACATCTATTTAATCAATTATCTTATTCATAGCTTTAATTGATAACATTAAGAATAGTTGCTATTCATGATCAAAAATCTTAAAGAAGAGAAAATAATGTCAGTGTTTTGAGTTCTTACCCTAAAATTGTACTATATTTTTTTCACGAGCACCTGTAGCAATAATGCAGTGCAATACTAGCAGCTATCCATGAATTAATATCGCATGCTTACAAGTTGAATTTTCAAAAAAGAAAAAAAATGTTAAGGGAATCAGAATGTACCATGTAGCTTTATAGTGCATGACTAAGCTGTTTAAAAATTTTTAGAACGTGACTGGACAGAGAGGATAGAAGCACAAATAACCAGTTGCGACACGTGTCCCAGTATAACTTAATGTGTTTCTCTGAAAACACTAGCATAGAAAGGGGATATTCTGTCGTAGCTTCTTTAATTGTGGTGCAAAAGTTTTTCTTGTATGTGCAGATTATAGTTCTTTCACCACTCATGAAAAAGAAATTTCTTCCAAACGAATGATTCTTTTTTCTATTTGCTCTTTGAAAACTACGCAACCACACATTGTATATTTCTGTTTTATTCAATGCTGGTTTCTATCATGGCGTAGTAAAAGGCAAGTTCCAGCAGAAAAAGCAATAAATATACTTTATGCAATGCATTTTACTTCGCAATAACTTTATAAGCATATTTTTGCAAGAAAACAAGCTCAACACTTTAAAATTTGAAGTTTTTCTTGTTGCATAAAGCTAAAAACAACTAACGTGCGAAGAACTTCTTATGAAAACATTACATTGAGTTTCCCAAGAGTTTCAAGAATCCAAAGCATAACATAACAAAAATATATCAACACATGAGCACCAGATTTCACTCCATTTTTATCATGATGTGCTTTCATTCATCTTGTGCACATTTAACCTATTGCTTAAGTACTAAAGTACTTGTTCTAGATGCTTCTCAGAACAAAGAAATATGATGTAGCAATAGGAATTACTGCCACGAAGATCAAATTTAATGTAGAAAACTATTTGATACAAAATTTTAATTTTTAGAATAGTGAAAAGAATGAGGGCGAAAGCGTTTAGAGGCTTATGTCCTAAGGGTAACGCGGTTACAAGTTGAATCAAGAATTAATTGGCTGACAACTATACAACTTCCAAAAATACACAACAAGTAGAATTGATACGTGAGAACTTCATGAAGTGTTATGCTACAAAAATACAGTATATAACACTTCCATACGTATACAATAGCAGTATACATAGCCAAATCCAAGTAGTCATTTTTCTTTCACAAATGGTTTTTATTTATTGACTTAACTTTAAGCAGCATTTGTTAACGGTGAACAAAAAAAATGAACATTGTTTTACCAGAACTAAAAAATGTACAAATAACAGCTACGTATTTCAAGCCAAAGTTACACAATCACTTCTATCATAATAAATTAATTGAGTAATTTTTAATAGATATTCATAAGAAAACATGAATCTACATATAAACTTCTGAATTTTGGTAAAAAGATTACTTAGCATTCAAAATAAATGTAACAGAAAAGACACAACATCAAAATTTTATCCCACTTTTCTACTTAAAAGTACACGATTCAATGCTAATGTGAGTACACCATAAGACCCTGCTTTCATTACGAAAGATCATACAGTAACATTCACTAAAGCACTTCAAAGTATTGATGGAAATAAATAAATGCAAAAAAAAAGAAAGACGAAATATACCCAAAAATACTATGTAACTAGCAACGAACAATGGTTCTAGTAAATCAGGATATACATTAGAAATGTAGCAAAAAAGCTTACATAATCGATGCAAAGAGATTCCTGCGAACAAGCTATAAAAATTGTGGCAAATTGGGAAAACAACTGTTTCTTGATCTGAGTCCTATTTGAAGAGGTATGCTATTAAAAAATTCGTTGGTCTCAGCTCAGCACAGTAAATTTCATGGGTAAGAACTTTCCCAAGGGTAATACATACAGAGGCACTTTGTTATATTTTCCAAAGAGAAAACAAAATTCATAAAAATAAAATATTCCTTTTATACACCACTCACGAAAAAAAATGAAATGAACATTTGTTTTATTTAATGAATCACTTTAATAAAAAAAATAAATGCGTCAAAAAACGAAAAGCGGTAAATTGAGAATTGAGATATATAAATGAAGAAATCTTCACATAACGCGACGCAGAGACCCCTAAAATATGATGGTTTCTATTGATAAATAAAGAGATTATTAATACAGCAGAAAAAGCACTACCACGGAGAAGATAATCGCAAAATCTCCTTTATCAAAAGTATATCATCCAATCCAACAAATTACCGACGGCGGTTAGCATCTCTTTCATTTGGATTTTTTGACATCATTTCACTTTTCCAAGCAATAGCTTGACGTCTCGCCTCATCATAGCTTGAATCTCTTACACTAAAACCTTTCGTTTTCCTACGATCTCCATCGATGTACATAACTCTCCAGAGCCTTCTATTTGTATCAAACCAAACTCCAGGAACTCTCTCATCACTTGATCCATTCTTTGCGTTTGCATTAGTCACTTTTCCACCCGTCAGAGTGCCATTTCGAGGTTCCCGCATCTCCTTTTTCGTGCGAGAAGTATTTAAATATAGTGTGCGTTCCCTGGGAAGGGTTCGAGCAGGAGAAATGGGTTTGCTTGGTGCAGAGTTCTTTCGAGATGCACTCATAGACGTAGTTTCCGGCGTAGACATATATTTCACAGGCGTAATGTAAGGAGGGTGCTGTTTATCTTCATCTGAGTAGTACATGTATTGAGAAAATGTACAGGGTGAACAAGAAGGTACGTACATTGGTAACAAAGGCGAGCGGAATGTTGCAACGGAAGAGGATTCAAGAGGGCCGGGGTCCTTCAAATTCGGAGATACTTTACAATAATGCGGTGAATCATCACCTAAAGTTTTAAAAATGTTCATCGAATGTGAAGAATTGACGGGTGTATGCGTATTCGAATAGCGATGAAAAGAATCACGTGCATCTGGAGTGGAAGCGGTGGTGGTGTCAGAAGAAAATCCACGAAAATAAAACGGAAAAATCTGCTTTTCAGGAGTAAAGGGCATTGCATCTACACCCTCCTCTGCAACGTAAGAGAGGGCATTGTTCATAGATGTACTACCGCACAGTGGAGGGTTAGCTTGTGTAGAATCAAAATCTATTTTAGAAAGAGAGATCGGAGAAGGGGATGCTTCCGTCGCATTTTCTGGAAAAGAATTCCGTGACATTTCTTTTTCTTCTTCCTTAAAAAATGGCAGCAACGGGGTGCAAAGCGTAGAATTGTTATTAGCTAGATAATTTCGCTCAGATCTAGGTTTCATATCCGGAGATTGAAAAAAAGAAGAAAGAGGCGGTGTATTTAAGCGCGGAGACGTACAATGCAACGACGTATTTACATCTGTTTCATCGGGTTCACGTTTTGGGAAACGCAAGGGTGAAGTTGCAGAAGAAGAGCAGGTAGAGATGCAATTATTCAGCTTGTTTTCACATTGTTCAGAACGACTATCCGTTTCTTTCTCTGAGACTAGAAATCTCTTTCTTTTTCTTACATCTCCCTTAGAAATGGAAGGTTTTGAATTTTGCACACCTGAGGACTCAGAAAAGATATTTCTTGTGGATACAGCGTGTTGAGAAACACAACTACTTTCAAGAGGATCCCGATAAGAAGAGAAAACCTGGTCATCGAGTTTTACCGAGGTAGTATTATTGGTAGCACTCTCCTTTTCAATATTGGAAGAGGGGAACCATGAAGCGGTATCCCATCCCATCAGGAATGGAGGCATATTATATACATTCGGCTTAGAATAAGGTGTATGCGTATTCGATACTGTAACCTTCATGGGATAGAGCATCCAGCGAGATGTGTGTGCAGATGCATCGTAAGTGATGCCGTTTTCATTTCCTGCAACAGTTTTAAAGAAAAAATGAAAAAGAATGACACGGTTATGCATTAGCATTCGAACTCTTCCAAGATTTCGTGAATTGCAGCAATTGTGAAAAAGATTAACTGATAAGAATAAACAAGATGAAGCACTTGGTAAGTGAAAGTTCGGAAGTTATTCCTTTACATAGCTCTATATTTTTCTTCTGCCAATAAAAATTTTTATCAAAAAAATTATTCCATTGTAAATATGTTATCTTCTTTCTGATAGGGAATCCCAAATTGTGTTACCCGTTTCTCTTACAAGCCACTACTGAATTCATTTAAACGCACTACTCACAACTACATAAACAGAAGTACTAACTTAACAGAATTTCCTGCAATCCTACACCATCTGTAATCTGCTGATGCGATTGTCCAAGAAGGAACCCTTCAGGATCCGTTGATACACCAGACGAATATTCAGAAAAGAAAGACGCTGTCATGGCGGTTTCCAAAGCAAAATATACTCTTTAATTTCCGATTCTTGATGGTGATTAAGGGATTGAGACCATACGAAATTTTTATTGCCTACAAATAATCAACTGTATTGATGTGCTTAGAAAAAAGAGAATTCGTTTTCATTTGAAGGAAACGCCTCGTGAAAACACTCATAAAATATTGATAACATGAGGCAAAATGTAAACTTATAAAACATGAAAAAATTACAAGTCATGAATATATCACTTGGATAATTATTGATGATCCATGCTTATTCAATTGATCGCTAAAACGCCGAAGTAGTTGATAAAAATAGCAAGTTAAACATTATTTAAAATAATAGCGGCAGCAGTAAAGTAAAAGGAATTAGCTCAACAAAAAAGAGCTAAGTCTTGCTCCGACCGTTGTACTCCATTTACAATCTAGTCCAACGTTTAACTCCAAATGCAACGAAAACTTCCGAAAATGGGCGCATTTTCTTGAGCAACGGTGACTTTTACGATTAGACGCAAGATAGTTGAGCATTCCAAGATATACATCCGGTTAGAAAAAGAAGGAAAAGCATAGCAAACGTCACGCAAGGTTGGTTAGGTTGATTGGGGTTGTTGTGCAGCGGTGGCAAAACTAAGCGAACGGTTGAAAACAATAAAAAATAATCAGCAAGATATAAAAAGATAGAAGCTGAGCAACAAGCTCCCCATAGTTTCCATTGCGGATTTTACGAAGCCACCAGGTTAAAGAAACTTCTCAAACTTGCTGATTGTACAAAGTAAAGTTGGCATTGAATATAAGGAAGACTATTTTGCACCTGAATAGTCGATTTCGTCAGAAAAATATCTCACGTAAATAAATTTCGCGCATGAACGTTACATTGGAATGGAGTAGTGACATGCAATAGGCAACAAGAGGTACTTCTTCTTTTTATTGAAATGTGAGTCGCATTTAAGCGATTGTAAGTGTCGCTAGCACATACATGAACAAAAACTATCCCTGCTGCTACAGAATTACTAAATAAAAACATCACGAGAAGCACAAGAAAATCTGTTAATTGAAAAAACAATTTCTGGAAAGCAGCACTTATAGCTCAAAGAAAGGACAGCTGATATTTTCAACCAGACATCCGTTTTCCAACTAGAAGCAACGTAGCTGTCGTATACTCTGAGGAGTGCCCAGTAGCCCAGCTTATGAACAAACGTGCCATTTTTCCCTTTCAATCCGTTTCAAACACGATGCTACCCACCTTTTTTGCTGGTCGATTTAAGCTATTCATAACTGTACCATGTTAAGACAGGGAAAATAATGCTTCTATCCTATGTTTCGCTATTCTGCAAACTGGGCGACGAGCAACCGTCGACATAAGAGAGCAAACTCATTGTCAAGTTTGATTGCAAACAAAAATCTCTTACGAATGTTGGGTTGCGAACTTTTTGTAGTTGAATTTAGTTTAAATTAAAGGGTTTCTAAAGGAATTATTTAAAGCAGTATACTTTAAGTTGAATGTCTAGCAGCTGGAGTATCTTCAAAAAGATGGTTTCTCCTAAACATTATTTTTATACATCAAGTTGAAACTGTAAAGCATAAAATGTGAGTAGGTATTCTCATGGAATGCTGATAAAACTTATGAAATTTGTAATTTCGTTACAGCGATATCTAAAATTTTTGCAGAGCTCAATTTCCAGGAAATTGATATGGCATAAGAGTAGATCGTAGTATTATTGTCTGGGATATCTTCTCTATTTGGTGTTTATGATTCATTTTATGCCGTATAAAGTGGTTACCATAGTTAATTTGCTCCAATTCGTTTTGTACCCATTTCAGCTGATCAAATTAAAGAGATCATGATGAGACCGTGTTACATTAAGTTTTATGGCTGCCTGGAGTCATAGTTGAGATGGAATCACACACAACGCACTCAATGCTTTGTTATAAAAAACGTGCAGCACAATCCACAAATATTGCCACAGAAAAAAAGAACAAAGAATGCAAAACCCAAACTAAAATAAACTTAGGAAGATTAAATTTTAACCACAATTGCAGCAATTACTAACGAAAAATATTTTGACTTGAAAGCGTAGAAATAGTTTATTATTCAAATAGAACTAGTTTTTGAAATCTCTGCAGCTTTCGGATGAGGAAAAATTGACGCCAAAAAAATGTATATGACGATGATTTAACAACCAGTATAAAGCATAGCTACTACGGGAATGATTCCAAATTTGACTATTGACGGTTCCCCAAGTTGAATTGCTAACCTTTCCTATTAACTTTGTTTAATCTCCACCAGCGCTTACAAGCACATCTATTGCTTCACAGAACATATCATCGATTCCAGCCACTTTTAAGCCAAAGCTATTCTTTTAATGGCTAACACTAACAATTGTCACAAAAGAGAAAATCAACCACCACCATATATGGCATCATTAAGTAAAACGATTCCCACACACAGAAAAGGATAAAAATTTCAAAAGAACAATTCCCTGAACTATGTTTGTGAAGAATTGCACGAATTGAGCCCCTTTTTTTTCAAAATTAACAAATCTTCAATTAAAATTTTGCACGAAAAATTCAGTTAGCCTCATATTAAATAACAAAAAAGAAACGTCAAAAAGGTTTGTGCCTGAGCACAACTTAATGAACGTCACGACTGATGCATGACTTTTCTATATTCTCATACGAATTTATAGCATCCATTTTCTTTATTTCATAGCTTAAAGCCGTGTTATCGATGCACTTAAAATTAAATGTAAAAAATTACACAAGAAAAGCCATTATTAGTAAAGCACGAAAACCTACTATAATGCATTACTTCTTGCCAAGCACTAAGAGCTCATAAATGGTTTTTCGCAGTCTTATAATTGCACGAAATTGTGACATAGATTGCTTTGATTCAACTATGTCTTCCACTAGATTCAAATTAGCACAGTAAGTAGAACTTTTTTCTGCATTTTCCAAATTCAAATCTTTTACAATAGGTGCATCCTTGTAACTTGGTGTTTCTGAAATTTTTGTATCTTCAGAATTTATGGGATAGGTGATGGGTTTGATTGATGATTTACAAGACGTATGACATCGCTTCCATCGATAGCGGCAATACCTTATTAAGGGTATCAATGCATCTCGAAATAAATTTATTTCAGTTGGAATCATTTCTTCTTCTAGATTATCAAAATGCTCAGAGCGTACAGAACTCAGAGGAGGCTCTAGCAGCGGATGCATTATCTGTCTCTCTATTACTTCTATGGATGTCCCAATATTTTCTTGCAGCTGAGTTGCGTGACACGGTAAAACGTTGTACTCATAGTCTCCATCTGACTCTGCTCTGTAAAGCGGAGCAACAGATGTAGGAGTGAATTTCGCATCTTTAGAAGATATCAATGGATGAATCTTTTTATTTGATGTTGAATGACAGGGGCAATAGAGGGGCTGGCTGATGCTATTTCTGCGTGTAGAAAGGATGCCATGCACTATAGATTAGATAAAAGACTAACAACCGGCGAAAGCTTCATCTCCCTAAATTAAGCTTTCACTCACTACAGATGTGTGCTCTGCTGCTCAACTCGATCATTTAGAGCTCTTAAATGGAATGTGTCAAATTTCAAAACAAGACAACTATATAAAGATATGTTTAACGGTCACCCTTTTAAGATTTGATTGTACTGAAAAGCAGGTAACTATTTAGTACAACAGCATAACCGAGGCGTGGCAGACGATTTTTTTTTCATCCTTACATACCTGATAAGTAAAGCATAAACTGAAAAAGGAAAATACCTAAAAATACTTACTCATCGTAATTCGGCCATCCAAGCACATCAATAGCGCAGGGTAAATGCATTTCATTATTACAACTATTTAAAGAGCATCCTGATAAACCAGAAACACACTATGAAAGCATTAAATGAAAAAACCAACTCAGCGTAAAAAAATTCCAGCTTCAGTACGTAGATATTTTCCTGGGGAGAAAAAAGAGATACAGCCATACACGCATTTTATTCTTTTTTGTTATCTTTTATCCTACTTTAAAAACAAAGATTTCCATTCCTGTGATGATCTATATTCATATCTATACAATGATTACTCTTTCATTAAACTACAGTAACTTTTATACCAAGGTTTGCAACCCCCACCGGATACTTTTAATGTAATGACAGGATGTTTAAAAAAATAAGACGAGATATAAGATAGAAGATTTCGAGGTGTTAAGATAATAGCCTTGTGTATGAGAAAAATTAAACTAAGAAATGAGAAAAGGTCACAAAAAGCTCGCCTAGTATCTATTTTTTTAAATCAATTTTCATCACACCTCGTCTCTCCCCTCTATTTGAAAGATGAAAACTCGTATATCTGTCTAAAATATCTGCACTAGATAAAAGACAAGAGGATGCCTTCCCCTTAAAAGCATTTCAGGAAAAAAAAGGGATGCATATTCCATTTCAAGAAGAGAAGAAATTTTACACTCAAATTCTTAGCCACACTCCAAAGATAAAGGCTTAAAAAGAAGCAATGTTCTCCTCATTCTTTTCGTGTGTGTGTGTGTGCAATTAATCTGTGTGGCTCCAAACCTCCCCCCTCCCCGAAAACCCTTTTCTTCTTAAGTGGTGGTAGAATAGGGAAGAAATAAAAGAAATAAAAGAGAGAGATAAATTGTAATTGAAAAAAGAAACCCCATTCTGATAAGACAAAAAATCGTCTCAAAAAAATGCAACTAAAAAAATCACATCCTAAGAAAATGAAAGATGTATTACAAAAGCAGAATGTATTTTTTATTTTTTGACAAAGTCTTTCTTACCAATAGTAGCTCCAGGACAATTACAGATTGCACAAAAAGTATTTGCCCCTCTTCTAAGAGCTTTAGAAACATTATACCATCGACTGCCTTCATTATTTGAACCAACTTCTGGACAATGATAGCAACAATCTTCATGAACTGCCCAACTCCGATTTTGATTGAAATTATCTTCAAAACCAACACAACCGGCAAAGGGACGATCTAACCTAAAGCAAAAAAATATATCCATCTATAAGCACAGGATAAATGAAGGATAGAAATAAAGGGGAAATATAGAAGAAGAAAAAAAATTAACATAAAAATATAATGAAAAACAAAACACGAGCACCTCAAAGTTAAAGTAACCCAAAATAAAAAATAGAAAGAAAGAAGATTTTTTTCATAGATTGAAAATACAAAAAAACAGCAGCAAGGGGAAAGTGTAGGTATATGTTAAAAAATAAAAAAGGAAATTTTAATATAAGAGTAAGAAAGAGACTCGTGTAGAGGAGGTAAAAAAATATACTACTCATTTAAAAAATAAAAACCCTCTCTAAAAAAAAATGGATTAAATAAATCTGTATGATATGCACAAAAATAAAAAATCCAGAAAACAAGAGAACCTACATATTTACAAAAAATATAAAAATGTATAAAAAAGCATTCCATCTCTACAAAAAACGGTTCCTATTGCAATTTCTACATACATCTTTTCAATCTATTTCTTGAAAAGTACACATCTTTTGCATCCTATCTTATCATATAGGAAATTTTTTTTTTCCCTCTATTTTTTTTTACTTTAGTAATCCTGTGAAATTTTTTAAAACTTACGTTTGACCTTGACCACAGAAAGCACATTTTATAAAGGAAAACCAACCAACACGATCACTGAAAAATATCATAAAACTCAATGAAAAAACTGTATTGAAAAAATATCAAACTTCTCTCAAAACATAAACAAGCACATCTTCTTATTTTTGATTTCACCGTCTTTTACCTCTTCTTACAGAGAATCACTTAATTTTTTTAGAGTTTTTTACTTTAAAAAAAAAAATCAAAAAAAGGTAATACATTGCCTTTAACGTACGCTTTAGTAGGGCCCACCATCACATCTTCTTCATAAAACGCTTGACAATCAATGCATGTTAAATCAACAGAATACCAAACATCGTCAGGACCATAAAACCACTGCAGAATGTATACACTTACTATGTTGTTTCTAAGAGGGTAAATTTTTTTACTTTCCTATCTTTTCGGGCTGATTTATAAATAAAGCCTTATGCAGATTTTTCATCCATTCTTCTACATTTTCTGCCCTCATGTTTTATTTCCGATTTTGCTTTCTTTCACTTTTATTTTCTCATTTAGTTTCTTCTTTTTGCCTTTTTTTTCCTCCCCCACTCTCTCCTCTCCTGTATGTATCTCTTCCCCTCTCTCTCCTCCCCTGCATGTATCTCTCCCTCCCCCTTTTCTCCCATGCATGTATATCTCCCCCCCTCTCTCTTCCTTCCTCTCTCCTTCTCTGCATGTATCTCTTCCCCTCTCTCTCCTCCCCTGCATGTATCTCTCCCCCTCTCTCTCTTCCTTCCTCTCTCCTTCTCTGCATGTATCTCTCCCCCTCTCTCTCCTCCCCTGCATGTATCTCTCCCCCTCTCTCTCCTCCCCTGCATGTATCTCTCCCCCCCTCTCTCTTCCTTCCTCTCTCCTTCTCTGCATGTATCTCTTCCCCTCTCTCTCTTCCCCTGCATGTATCTCTCCCCCTCTCTC
>JADAQX010000711.1:0-27359 GCA_015476325.1 Cardiosporidium cionae
CATGCACCATATTAGTCATACCGCAACTAAAAGCAGCGGTTTTTTTTAATGCGGAAAAATGATTATTTAAAAATTTTAATTCCTAGAAGAGGGAAAACACAGAAATGAGTAGTTATTTTGGCACTGACGCATGATTCATGAACAGCTTTGCTACCTCTAGGTGAAGCTTCAATCATTTTGTTGGTTCATCACATCCTCAACAGCAAGTTTATGTTTTTCTTTGTTGATTTTTAGAAATGTCTCCTAGGCATGCGTCACTTATAAGCATACTCCACTCACATTTCATAATAAAGAGCAATATGTTGCAACGCTGTATTTCATTTCTTGTCTGGCAATAATTGAAATAAATGTCTCAGAGTGAAGTGAAAATTTAGCTGATGCATTTTGCCTTTATTTGGGTATTTTACAAATCTACAGGTTTAACCATGTATTAGCTTTCTTTGTATAAAATAACGTTCCGTTGAGCTCAAGTTTCCTTAGTTCGTATTAGCTTGATTTTACGCATTAATTGCTAAGAAAAACAAGCGTTATTTAAGCTGACCACTGAAGTACTTCTAAAAGTATGGTTACACTTACAACAAGTCTAGTAAAATACTACAAAAATCACTTAGTAAGGACAGTTTTTAAAAGTTCATGCTAGTCCTTTTCACTTCTGCTGTATTTCAAGCATTTCCGCGGCGCTCCCGAATCTACATTCCATAATTTGCTCGAAGACTAATGACACGTCCAAAAGTCAGATGCTTCAGCATCTTTTTTGATAGTTATGTCGTTATAACGATTTTGAAAATATTTTGATTAAGAAATATGTATTTTACTGCAAGTGTTCATGCTTCCAACTGTTTTCTGATCACGCGAAAATTTTTTGATTTGCTGTAGTTGCTTTGCTGTCAACTTGTAATTTTCTTTTATACCCTGCTTGTTCTACTTGCTCAACATTTTCTTAATGAATATTTCACACAGGTGGTGAGAAAGAAAATATTATATTTGCTTATGTTGACCTCATTTTTGTGAAACTTCTTGAAATCCGTTGCAGATTTTTTAAGAAGCACCTTCTGAATTAAATATTTGTGTTCTGCTTTTAATGGGTATATGCATCGCTCGCTTACAAGACAATTCGCTGGTTAAATTGTCACAAACAGATGTTGCATGCTCGAGTCCGATTTTACCGGTTAAAAACGTGACTGATTCATTTGGCCTAATCTTAATTCGGCGTAGGGTAGAACAGCATGCGCTCTTCGTGATTCCGACTTTCTTCGTCTTTCTCCTTCAGTAACGGTTCTGCTTATTCATATTACCTTCTCATTTTCAAGATCATTCGCTGATTTAAACTGCTCTTGTTTCATTTCTTAAAACCCTCAATAGTCTAATTTACTCTCTAAGTCTTGGTATATTTTATTGCTATATTTAAGATCTCTTCTTGTTATCGTTTTAGCGTGCTCAATTTTTTTCAAATTATATTTTAATTGATGCGTTTGGCCTCCGGTTGCTCGAATAGACTTGTTTCGTATCTTTTCTTTTGGGAAATGCAGGTTTACAGTATCTGTGAATTGCGAATATTTTGAGCCTCTGTTTCTTTAACTTTGTCAGCACTTTTCAGTCTGTGATTTCCTGTAATAATTACTCTGTTTTAGCTTTTAATCTCCTCCAGCACCACCCTTCATTGTGAATTAAAGCTAGGTGTTGAACTTTTCAGTTCTTCTGGTTAATTTCTCTTCTCATCGCCTTCGTAGAGGGTTTGAAGTATTTTGCTTTGTTGAAATGAACAAAGCTGAACGTTTTGTTATGTTCTATCTCATAAACCTTGTTCTCTGTTTTGTAGCTATTACGTGGTGGTGTTAGTACTTTTCTCTTTTGCTGAATCGTTTCATTGTTTGTGTTCCTCTTACGGTTTTCTTTTGGTAAACATTTCTTACAACGCGGACTTTACTTCTGATACGCCGTACGCCAGAATTCGATTTGAATTTCTTGGAAATATTTTAGCGCTACACAGTATACTCTTTCTTGAAGATATGGCGTGCATTACCCATAATTCTCCTCTTTCAACTGTTGTGACTCCTCCAACCCACTATCCTGCTGCAGTAAACACTTCTTATCCATTTCCATATGGACAGCCTCCTCTTCCTTCCGTGAATTCCTACCCTCAAACATCTGCTCCGTCGCATGGGGTAGCTTACTCCTCTGGACCTCCATCTCTTCATGCAAAAGAATGCACTCTTTCAAATGCACTCGATGGTAATTATGAACAAATGCCTGTAGCTCCATTGCCACCAGTTACTGTCTCCCCGTCCTCTATAGGTGTGCAGGAAGTG
The DNA here is from genome assembly GCA_015476325.1 of Cardiosporidium cionae. NCBI lineage: Eukaryota > Apicomplexa > Aconoidasida > Nephromycida > Cardiosporidium > Cardiosporidium cionae. The sequence continues at coordinate 2,310 of JADAQX010000711.1, forward strand.
GCTCACAGTTTCGTTTTTCAGTACTTCTCAATGCTGCACGTTGACCCCCAAAATTTGCATTTATTTTACGATGAAGATTCAAAGTTGAGTCGTCTATCTGAAGGTCATTCTTCTTCTTCTCCTATCTGGTGGAAGGCCTATGGACAACGTGAAATTTATGAAGGTTTTGAAAAGTGCTTGGTGAAAAATATTACTTCTCAAATTCATTGCATAGAAGCTCAAGAGTCGAGTGATGGAAGCATTCTTTTGTTGGTTACTGGATCTCTCACAATTGCCAATGAACCCCCTCGTGAATTTGTTCAGTCTGTGTATTTGGCAAAGCAAAAATCCAACCGTAAAGGATGGTACATCAAAAATGAAATTTTTCTTTTTGTAGATACTCTGCATCCAACGAATGAAACCGTTCAAGACAACGTCACTGAGGAGAAAGTAGTCGCCGAATTAACTGATAATGAAGGAACCATTGAAGAAGTTATTGCTCCCCAGGCAATTGGAACGACAATAGTACCCAAGCAAGCAGCAGAAAAGTGGAATATAGATGAAACATACAGAAATCAATCTGGAAATGTTGTTGAAGAGACCCAGCAGCCGCTGACGACAATTCTTGAAGTAACCTTGCATTTGTTGTATATATGGTTTTGCATTGTCGATTATTTGCGTTTATTATAGCGCACTCCTACCTCTACTCAATTGTATACTCTGTTTAATCATCATTTTTTAATGAGAAAAAATATTATTTTCTGTTGTTTTTCCTACGTGTAGCCAACAATTGCTGTAGAGAGAAAACCTGAAAGTGCATCTGTACCTCATAGTATAGAAAGCAATAAAGACGAAGAGAATAACGAGTTCAGTTCTGGAGCTGCCGATTGCAATGAAAATATCACTTCTTCGCCGAAACCTCATGGTGTTGGTAGACATTGGGGCGAGATGGCTCCAATTTTGGAAAGTGCCCCTGATCCGAGTATGATTTTTGAGGATATTTTGTAATACGTACAGTATTTTCGATACTATTTGGCCGTTTAGTGTGTTGTTGCAACCTGATTTCGAGATGCCACATTCCATTTTTTCAATTTTCATTTTTCATTGCAAATAGGTTGGCCTAGACTTAGTGACTCCATTAAACAAAAGAATGCAAGCGTGAAAGAATCTACGGAACGGCCATACAGCCATGATTCTTCTAGTTTTGCCTCTAAGCTTATGAGGAACGTTAGTTCGAAAGGAACTTTTCAGGTAGCAATAATCATTAAAACTGGATGTTTGTACTTTTCGATAGGATTAAATCTTTTCATACCTGTTCCATTGGTTGTGTAAAAAGCTCTAGAAACTTTATGCACCACGTACTTTGGCTTTTCTGTACCAGAGGAAACTTTTAAAAGTACATTTATTTAGCATTCTTTACAAAAAAATATTTAACAACTCTACTTGATATTGCAACAATTCATGACAATTCTTTGCATTCTTTTTTATTAGCGAGGCTATGCTGTTCAAGCTAATAAGGAAGAGAAAGGAATAAACGGAAATTCGACTACCATGCTTTCCGGTAGCACTGAAGTTATTCAAGAAAAGCCTTCTGATGTTGGTAACGGAAAAAGTGATCGCAATGCAGTGCAACGAAAGAAGATTTGGGTTTCAGATTTTATAAAAGAGATACCTAGTGATGTTATAAAACGATCCATTGCTTCTCAGCTGAAAAATTTCAATGATGGACATGTAATTGAGATTACAAGACCCTATATAGAACTAGATTGTCGGCAATCAGTTGAATATCTGGTAAAAAATGGATGGTGGCTCAACGGACGTCAGGTATTTCTATGTTTTGCATTGTACAAGAATTTTGCTTTGCATAAATGCATTTTTTCTCTGAGTGCTCTATTTGATGGTGCTTTCGTTAAGTAGGTCTCACCCATTTTACAAATGAATGTACTCAACTGCAGATGCGAATTGATTACGCGGGCCGGCCATCTTTCAATCGTGGTGCTGAGCAGGAATCACATGGTCGTTCAAATTATGCTAACCGTAATTCTCATGATGCCTATAGCAAGTACCCACATCGTGGTAGTTATATTTCTCGCAATGAGGAATCCAAGCGAAACGCATCTGGTACATCTGCTTTGTCCTCTGCTGGTGCCCCGAATAATGCAAATGGAAAAGAATCTTCCGCTTCCCCCACAACTGCTACGTCGAGTGGAACGAATATTCGGGAGAAGAATGCTACAGCCATGGAAGGTGATGCTTCTGTTTTTCAAGAAAGTAACGGCGAATATCGAAATAATCCATTGAATCGGGCCAAACATGATGTAGAACGAGTACCTTATGCGAATAATGGGAATCGAAATAGTAATTGGAGTGATGTTAATTCAGCTAGGAGGAAACCACGAGTAAGTACTGGCGTGATTTCCAATGTAGATGGTGCTGGTGGTAAAAACTTTGGAAATTTTCCCAAGGCTTCTGATCGACCCGGACCGATGAATAGGGAAAATTCACATGGAAAGCCAACCCAACCATTTGCTACCATCAAGAGTTAATTTATCACGGGCATTCTTTCTTACTTTTGTTAAAAGCAAACCTTCCCATATAAATATTATTTTGCCCCCTTCATTTTCGAGCAAATGAATGCGCACTTAAAAGTTAATTAAATAGTCGAAGGATTTCATGTTTTGTTACTTTAAGTTGCGCTTTAATGTGTTAAAGGCTCCGTTTTGTCATAAAAGAATGCGTCTATTTGTTCAATATTATATTTTTCTGTTTGTACCTTTTCGTACGGTAAAGGGGTTTTTGCAAAAAAAAGATGATGATATGCTTTATTTTCTTAAGTTCCTTCATTGTATATTTGAAGAAATCAAGTTGCTTAATAATAAGGTGCTTCCAGGACAAAATTTTTAGGCCTTTAGCTTTCAGAGGATAGCCAGTTTTGTGAAATTTTTCGCATGGTTTCCGTAGGGAATGCTAGTTGGTGATACGATTATTCTACTATTGCTAAATGCTTGTCTTACTATGTAGCTGCTCAGAGATTCGTAGCTACTATTTTAATGCTAGTCTAACTTTCCAAAACCTCTATTGTTTCTTGATTTTCTCGGATAGATATAGTTCAATTTTAATTATTTTTTTGAAAAGCTCTTGCTCCAATGAATCCTTTGATTTAAATTATTTGTGCGCGTAGTTTGTTTTGTTTACTTCTATTCGAATCACTTTCTTTTCTATATTGTTCTTATTAGTCTGCTACTTATAGTCGCTCATTTGTAGGAAGCTTTTCTTTGTTTCGTCTGCGACGTTTTCGTTTTCTTTCGAATATTTGAAAAGCTTGAGTTGGGAATTATTTTTGTGATTTATTTAAAACTTATTTATAATTCCACAGCAATACCCATTTTTCGTAATTAGTCATGTTGTGATCGGCTTTACGTAAACCATTGTTTTACTTTTTCAAGGTATCCGGTAATGCAATACACTTTGACATTATTGCTAAGGAATAAATTATACGCTGGTTTATTCAACGAAGGATTTTTCTGATTGTCTAACTTTCTATCTGAGTCTTATCATTTTAATCTAACTTTTTTGTATGAAGCAGCTTGTTGAGATGCTTGTTTTTGTGGTATGAGGAGCTATGAAAGTATTCATTTCTTACATAAAAGGTTTTATTCTTAACTGTAGAAATATTCGTTGTGGGGTTATGAATTCAAATGTTAACTCAAAATCAGTGCTATGCATCTTTGGCAATACGTAAAATACCACAATCTGTAACTTTTTAACGAATGGTTGCGCTGCAACTATGCATTACTTTATTTAATTCTAGTAGTCAGAAAATGCTCCTTACACTAAAACAAACAATTTTGATAGGGAATTATTGGTATAAGCCAGTCCTATAGTTGCCGATAATATGCCATATACAAAGTCTAAGAGAAAGCGCTAGCTATCTTACAGCCTAGGTGATTTTCGTAACGTAAAACACGTGTAGTAATATACGTTGACAAAGTAACAGAACGTTAGCACGATTAGTTTAATTTAAGGAAAGAACATTGTCCCCGCAAGTTGCAATACATGCATTAATGCTTGAACTGTGCATACGACAGACAAAAACAGTTAAAGCTTGTTGTTTGCTTTACTTTAAAGCCTACATACGTGTCTTGCATGCTAGTAACGATACGCTGATTAAGTTAAACGCACTGGCAGCGGGCAAGGCACAGCAGTGCGTGAGCAGAATAAACTTGAAATTCGTTCCAAAAATCATTTTTATTTCAAGTAACTAAAGTGGTAATGTCATTTTAATTGCTGAACTTATATAAAATTGTTCTGTATTTACAGCGACAATTCAATTTCAAATTGTTAAAGCTACATTAGGCTCATTCAATTGACAGATATCTCCTACCTCTGCCAATAGTATATTAAACAACAAACTACGTTAACGATAACTTGAAAAGAATATAGTTGATGCAGTGAAGTAATTTTTTGTGTTCTATTCAACATAACTTAAATCGGTCTACCAGCGCATATCAGACTAACTTTCTGTTTTTTGAATTTATGTTCAATTGACAATTGCAGTCAAGTAGGGTGGTTTTCCGAGCAAGGAAAATTTTAAATGCACTTAAAATTAAATTTTCAAAAAAATTAAACAGAAACGCTACTTTGTGAATAAGTCGAGACAATAAACCGTAAAAATGAGCTCTTTAACACCAGAGGAAATATGTTCATCAAGTACTTTGCCTCCTGCCTGCAGAAATGATGCAAATCAAGAGTGTGTCCCACTTACGTTTCCGTGCTCCCAATCACTTGATCAAAATGACGCATATTCAGCCGCAGCGGACAAGGCCCTCTCGTCTATAGAGGAAACGAATAGTCAAGCCGGTAATAATTCAATCCGTACAAATAGTCATACGCAGCTACTTACTAAACTGTTCATTACGACTGTAGTAGTCTTTCCATGCGCCTTACAAGTAGTCATGTACCTATAATTACAGCTAAAGAAGAGAATGATATGAGCGGGAAGACAGCAATTTCATATACTTCATTTCCTGCTTCGATTGTCCTTAGCAACGACAGGCAGAACATCGAAGTTAGCTCAGTAGCAGTAGAGATGCATGATGAGCTAAAGTCACCCAGAGATCCTCTAGAAGGCACTAAAACTCAAGAACTAGAGAAAGGAAATTCAGCAAAGTCACAAAATAATACGGCTCAATCAAGCAGCGTTAGTCAGGTAGAAGGCAGAAATGTAGATGATGACGAGCATGCGGAAGCAAAATTAACTCTGCATTCCACTTGGAGAACAGATTGTGATCACGTCCCGCGGTGAGAATAACGAGTGGCAAGATATTTTTGTGAATGCCTACAGTACAGTTTCGCTTATACGTTTATGTTTCCGTACAACATGTAGCATCGATGATTTTCCTGTTGACGTTGATGGCTCGACAATTCCACGTATAGCAAGTATAGGCACTCGCGCTGTTGCAGAGAGGGACTCGAACAGTAGCACCTTTGTTGCATCTGCATCAAGATTAGACTCTCGACCATGTATGCCAACGTTTGCTGCGGCGAATGCTCCTCCCCATTTTATGAGTACGCAGTTTTCCTCAAGAAATCAATTGCCTCTTTACAAGGTATATATCCACAACACTAGCAACTGAGAATCGTAACAATTTTATTGCATCTCCCTCAAAGTTACTCTAAAGTTCTTGAAATTGTGTTGAATATGCTAGAAAAATTGTTCTTTTAATAATTTTCTGGACTGTAATAAAGCTTAAAAAAAAATACCAAGCCAAATCATAACTCCACGAATTTAAAAGTAAATTTGAGCTGTTAAACTATGAGTCGAATAGTTTAATTGAATACCTTTTCCGAGCTATTGTTTGAGAATTTTCTTAACCTTATTCTGCGGCAACAAGAAATTTATTTACTTTTGCAGGAAATGAAGAAAATATGTAAACCACAAAAGGTGAGTACTGAAACTTGAATTCATGTTTCTTTACAGTTTTCTCCATAGCTTTTAGTTGTGTGATACTGTATGAGAAATGCTTTGCTAACTCGAACGAAGCGGGGCATACTTGCAGAAGTGACCATAAAAAGCTTTCCAATATGTCTATTGGCATGCCACGAAAATTATGCAACTATTTTTGCATTAACAATAAATCTTGTTTTTTTCACTTCAAATATTTTCAAAAGCTTCTGTGATATTTTCCTGTGCCTAAACTCATAGAGCAAGGTTATAATTCCGTACAAAATTTCTTAATTTTCGCACTGTAGTCACTAGACTGCTTTGTAGAAAAGAACTAATCGTTTACGGCAATCTTTTAATACAGGATTTGGGGAGTACAGAAAGTAAGATCGAAGATCGCAATTACATTGACGCTGAGAATGATCAGCAACTAGGAGAGTCCAGCCTACCTGTTTCATACCAAAGGTACCATATTTCTTATCGATTTTAACTTCCAAGAACATTTGTTCCAATTGGCAAACGTTCTTTCGCTACAAGAAATTTCTTTATTGCATAAAATACGCAGGATTTGTGGCATAAACCAGAATGATCACCACGCAAGATCGTTCCGAGATCGTACCAAAATCAATGCAAAGTTGAGTAAGACATCCCCAGATGATACATTGCATGAGAGCAGCAACAAAAAGAGAAATATTTGTCAATCATGTGCGGCTGGGTTTTCTCATGAGGATAGCAAACAAAAAGAAAATATATTGAACGCTGAAAAAGAATGGAGTAATTTTTTGTTGTATAATTGCTCTTCGACAATGAAACTACATTCAGAATCCCAACAATGCCTTTGGAAACAGGAATATTTGAAGCAACAACGAATTGAACTCGGTTTGGAGTGTTCTTCTCAACCTGTCGTTAATCTTGATGCAGGAGAAAACATCACTGACCAGCAAGAAGAAAAATTCATGGACAACCTAAATGGCAAATTACAAAGTAATCTGATTCCCTTTCACTCTCAAGGCATATCAAAAATAAGCAAAACATTCAAAGGACGCAGTGTTTTAACTCATTGCCCTCCTGAGGATCGGTAATACATATTTCCATGAATTAAGGATACAATGCTAAAGTTATAATTGCGTATCAGATTGTGCTTTTTCACAGAAGCACAGCCGTATCATGATGTAACCAGAAAATTTTCTTATAACTTATAATTTAAAATGTTCTGCCTTCCCCTATCACAGTAGGCCATGCTGTAACTGCGGCAGTTTCCTATTCAATCACACTAGTGACGCTTGTACATAATGCATGCCTTTCACATACTATACTCCTCATTTCCTAATAAGGGAAACAACATTTGTCGCAAAAAATTAAAATTACTGAGAAACTATTCTTTATTCTGGATGTTACGTTTATGTACATAATGTATCGGATGAAATGTAGAACTTGTAGTACCCCACGTTCGTGGAATAAATAGATATATTTACTTCATTGCAATAACTTGAAAAGTGTATCGTTTAAGGCGTGTTTCTTTCTCAGGTGGCGCATTCAAGCTTCAGAGCAATGTTCTTTCTGTAATCGCAAGTTTTCGAAAAAGTCCATTGAAAAACATCAAAGTATTTGCTCAAAACTAAAAAACCGACCTAAGAATCCATACAACGTACATAATCAGCGTCCACTTGCAGTACAATACTCAATAGCAAATGGCTATACCGTTAATGGACGACACAATTTAGTTTTTCAAACTATCTCAAATGAAATGCGGGAGCATCCTTCAATCTTACACAAAAGCAAGGTAAATGAGGACGGCACTAGCATTTTGCCCATTCAAAAATATGAAAACATGCCAAAAACAGAACTTCGATCACACCGAATAAAAAAATTTCAGTTTTTTTCGAATCAAATCGAAATTCCTTCTATTAAGCAGAACTTTGTAGAATGTGATATTAATTCTGATGACATGGCATGTCACAAAAGCGAGGAGCTACCAGAAAAGCCCGAATTTTCATTTGCCTGCGATGAAACCTCAAAGTGGGCACCAAAAATAAGTAGTGACAAATTATACAGCTCGCCGAAAAGCAAATGGAATGAAATTATACCATCCAAAATTTTATGTATTCCAAAAGCGCTTCTTCATGAAGACAACAAAGGGAATAGTTACATTTCCACTGTCTCATTAGAGGCTGGCAATGGCAGCGAGACACTTGGAATTAGCTCAGCTTTTGAACTAAAAGATCTTAGGTGTGATACTTGTGGCTCTCGGCGAATTCGAAGCAGTACAAAATGTAAACTCTCTCATGTGCCGCAAAAAAAAGAAAGCATCAATACTTCAGAACGGAAGAATTTAAGCGTTGCACCAATAGTTCAAAGCCAAACAAAAGAGGAATCCTTTAAAGAATTATTGGAGAAAGTAGACACAACCGATTCAACTGTAGCCTATGATACAAGCTATATAGAACAAGAAACAAATTTTCCTTTTGAAAAATCTCAAAATCCAAGTTTTAATAACATGCCAAAGCAACAACAACCTCTAGAAAAACACAGCTCAAAAGAAACCGATATAGTTAGTACGACAATACCAAATTCTGTTCAATCTCCATTTTTAGTCCCTATATGCAAAGACAATACTTCCCTCATTGTATCCTGTGGAAACAACTTGCAAATCGAGAAAGAAATACTCGAGAGTCATGAAACTGATATAAAGCAGAAATTCGATTCTATTTCCTTGTCATCACATGCAATCTTAAGTCATACCAATATTTCAAATTTATCAACGAAACCCACTGAAAGTGATGGGCCAGCTTTACTTACCGAGGAAACTTTTGAAGACAGCAACTCAACTGGCCCATACTCCGCGGCCTTTCCTCTTCCTCTCTGCTTAGCAGATCGTGCAACAAACGGCGCGCCACAAACGCCAAGTTCCACTCCCTCTTTGCATAACAAAGAAAGTTCTCCGCCGGTTTTAAAAAACAAAGCAACAGATACTTTTCCATGCATTGAGATGCAATCGCTACCGAAAGCAGGAGTGTCACATTTGCCAGATGCCCTTCCCAATGACTTGCAAAGTAGTCATTTTCCAGCGGAACCTGTGAAAAAGCTTCAATCTTCTACGGATAATAGACCATCTGGTGGATTATCAAAATACCCAATGTTACCAGATAAACTACCTGTTATCTCATTTCAAGAGTATATTATTCGACGTCACATGGAAGAGGAGCTGAAAGCAAATTTTTTGAATGCTTCTTCATCGAAAGATGCACCCAATGTTTCTTCCACGGCACGGGGTGCATTGCGTGTCAGCACTCCGCCTACACGAGCAGCGCGAAAAGTTTTGGTCGACAAAACTCCTACTTTGCCAGTTTCTATCAATTTTTCCTCGCATTGGACAGCGTCAGAAGGAACTAGCCAACCGAGGCGTAACAATACACCGTTTGGGACATCTGCCCAAGTTTCACAGAATGCTGAGACGGTTGAGCCTGTTATGCAGTTTCCGTGGATTTCGAACTTTTGGAATTATATGCAGGGTGCGGTTACATCCCCAAAGGTGGTGCGACCCGCAAAAAGCATGCAAGTACCATACTCTCCGCTTCGTCCACCTCCTATACCGTCTGCAAATAATAGATCAACGTATTTCAATGGATATGAAAATGCTACCCCTTGGCCCATATCATCACATAATTTATGCGACTACGCTCCACAAAGTTATACGGTTTATTCTGCACCATTGAAATATCCATTGCCACAACATTCTGAGAGTCCTGCAGTGCCTTTACTGAGTGAAGCCACCCTCTATCCTAATAAAAGATTTGACACTAAGAATAATAGTTTTTTCTGCTGAAGTTTCTTGTGCGTAAATTTTTGGGTCATTCGTAAAATCATTTCTAAGAGGTTACTAAAAACGCTAAAATATTTGCACTTCCTATTGGAGCCATTTTACAATGCATACATTTTTTTACATTTTTGGTATCTAATTGTCTAAAAGCATAAAAAAACGATAAGATGTATATATAGTTCACCTTGCGAGGCATATTAAACTGAAACAAGTTGCTCGCAAAAAGCTTAGCTCGCTTACAGCTATTAGGTACATTACAATTTCAGTTCATAAGTTTTCTGTAATTGTACCATTTGTCATAGTACATCAAAACTTTTGAGTTGAGTTTGTGTTACGTAAGTGTGAATTCAAAGGATTGGTTGTACTTTGCCAGTCTACATACTATTTTCGTGTAGACCGTTAAGTTAAGTCTCTTATGTGAATGTGATGGTGCAGCAACTCTATCATGTAAGAATTTTTTTAAAAATGAATTTGTTTCTATATTTAATCGTACAATAGTAAAGGATAACGAGAAGTAGCAGAAAGAGGAAGAGGTGCTTGCGTTTTGCTTTACATGTTGCATGCAAAATTTTTTGGAAAACAGACAAACTATGAAGCCCTATCTTAATTGTTCTTCCGTTTTAGCTTATTAGAGGATGTTACCAATGTAATATAGTACTGAGTACTTGATGGTTGGTATAGGTATCATAACATTAGCTGTGCAAAAAGGACTTTTATTTTACAATACGTGTTTCCGGATACTTTCGAGAAAGTCACACAGGTCAAATTGTGAAATTTGTAATCAAAGAGTAATTTGAAAAATAAAAATCATTACATTTGTCAAATTTTATTAAAAAGCCAGGCTTCGTATACAAGAATTATATCACAATTTTTTCTTTTGAAACTTACAATCCAACTATCAGCAATAGAAAAATTTCCACCAACGAATGGGAACTATATAATATAACAGAATGAGCTCATTGAAAGAGGAAGCTTGTTTATTAAGCAACTAGGAATAAAGAAAGTTGCAACAAATAGAGAATAATATTTAAAACATTAGCATTAACTCTGCATTGACCGTTCTACTTTTAGTTTTGAGGCTTTCTGATTCGTTTAAAAAATTATAAACGAGATGCAATATCTGAAGAGTAACGTAGGTTTGCGCTATGATTAATTGTCACGTTTTTGCCAATCGGTAACTCGATTCCGGCTGACTATATCTTGCTCTTTTCGTGAATAAGCGAACTAACTTGTTAATACCAGTTCTGTATATGTTTAACTCAGTAGTTGTATATCTATAAGAAAAACTTACGATTTAATTATAACAATAGGAAAACCAAACCTAGGGGTAAAAGAGGAAAAGGAAGATTATATAAGCATAAGTTAAGAATCACTTTCAATTTTCTACTTGCTACGAAAAAGATTTAAAAAGAATACATAGTCTATCTAGAAAAGTTATATATATCTTTATTCTACCCATAAGTGCTGGATGAGTTGCGCTTTGTTTGTCGGTGTGTTAGGAAAGAACCTGTGTTGCGGTTATTAATGCTACTATTGCCGCACATCACGAATGAATATCTAGGCGAGGCCGTAGTAGCCATAATTTAATATTTATACAATTCACAATGTGGCGATGAATTCACAACATGGTAATAAAAAAGAGAAAAAAGGAAGAAACAATAAAACACAAGAATGTAAAACTAGTTCATCTAATTACTCATTAATAAATAAGGTTCTAGGAAACGTTATTCAACTCAATAATAAAAACATACAGTACATCTAGCGTCATAATAGCTTCCCGTGTTACAGGATAGCTACTTTAGAAATAAAACTTTATTATTTCCCCTTTTCACGATGACGTTTACAAAATACCTCCACTGCTTCCACATGCACAGATGTGATATATGAAATTCAATAAATTCTCTATTTGGTCTGTAAAAAGTATGAGCTGCTTCATTTTTTTCTTATGCAAATAAACCATTATATTTTAATGTGAATATATGATTTGAATATAGGTAGTAGTTTAATTCATTTCTATAATTTTTCAATCGTTTACATGCAGATTGTTCAAGAGTGTCACAACACCTCTGCAAAAAAACAAAAATTTTAATTCAAATACGCGAGTTACATTCATAGAATGGTTCCCAAGTTTTCATTGTGACAAAAATTAGTTGGTGTTATTTTCATTCATTACAGCATCAGCTCTGCCTAAATATGGGCAGTGTCGTTAATGTACCATGAAAATATCTTATAAAAATTAACTGTAATCCATAGATGCAGTAGCAAAAGAAGCAATGGGGAAGTTTACGTATAGCAGACCGTTTCAGATTTACTCAGGCTTCTGCTGGTATACTTTTTCATACTTTTTCCCTATCCAGCAGATTCTTGAGCTTATAACAAAAATTTTATTTCCAAAACAAATGAGACATTAACTACACTGCTCTAGCCTAAGTTTTTTAGCATTCTGCTCGCCGATTGCAATGCCACCTAGCTGCTGCTGCCCACTGCGATGTAATTGGAGCAGATCACATCGATGATGAAGAAGCAGTGGCGTTACTTGCATTCTCTGTTTTGTTTATCGTTCAGCAAAAGAGTCGTTTTTCTTCTGGAAATAACATTCATTTATTCTCTTATTTCATTACATCTTGCATTTTCCTGCATTTCTTTTTGGAAATCAGTCAGCTGTCAAAATTTTCAACGGAGGTATTGTTGTAGACCTCTCTGGCCTTTCCTGGTTGCCAATATGTCGCAGGACTGGACGGTTGTTACTTGGGATAAAAGACCACAAACTTCGGGAAAGGCAAATCCTTCGAATAGCAAGACGATAGCTCCTAGTTCAAAGGATGGTTCTGTTGGGGTAACCAAAAAATGTAAGTCGTAGATAGTACCTATGGAAACATCAATTGAATAGCACTGTACGTTCTAGTTGTGTAGATTTTGTCGGTTGAAATTTTGTTTTAACCGGGTGTATTTTGGGAGATGTCTCTCTTTTAAATATATTTTTCACTGACTTCTCTTTATATTTCGTGCTTACTATAATATTTGACGGATGATGCTCTTCTTTGCGTTGATATTTTCCTTGTACTGCTATGGCGTTAATTTGAGTACAACTTTGTGGCAATACTTTTCAGAGCATTTTATTCGAGTTGAGGCAAACTCGGCAAAAATACTTATTTTTTGCAATGGAATAATTATCTAAGCGTATTTTCCTTTCAAATGGAATGATCTTAAGAATAATAGAAAAATGTTCCTTTATAGCAACTTATTTCCCTCACTTTGTAAGAAGCTGATAGAAAGATACGAATCTGTTTAAGTGGGTTCACCTCCCATTAATATGCAGACAAATGCTTATACCTATTTTCTACGTGTCACAGTTCTTAGCGGTCAAAATAAGGCAACAAAGCACTATATAGTTCCAAAGTAAGATCAATTAATATGCTTAGTTAAAGCAATTGCACCTTTCAATTTCATATTGCGCAATTATTTCTCTTGTACTTGGAATTGTTTCTTATTGATTGCAAGCGGTCAAAAATTTGATTGTATTTCGTTGAACATTGTGCTTCCATTTGATGATTCCGCTATGATTTGTTTGTACATTTTATGGCTCTTTATACAATTGCTTGTTTTCTTATGCAATACGCAGTGCTTCCCATATTGATGAAGATACTGGAGACTATCGTATTGAACGCGTTTCACCTGAATTCTCAAAAGCACTTCAACGGGCCCGTATGGATAAAAAATTAACGCAAGCTCAGCTGGCAAAGTTAATAAACGAAAGAGTTTCTGCTATAAACGAATACGAGAATGGAAAAGTTAGACAACATAAATTTATAGCCTATTCGTGTCTGAATTTCTGGTGTACGGTTGTAGGTTTGCTAAGATACGAGGAATTGCTTAATTCTATACAGGAGATTAAGTGAATCATTATTTACTCATGACCATGCATATACATTTTTGTATTTTCTGTTTAAATTTTCAAATTTTTGTGCTTTTGTGGTAACACAGGCAATTCCGAATCCTATGGTAATCCAGAAACTTGGGAAGGCTTTGGGAACGCGGTTGCCATCTGCAAAAAAAAAAGAAGCCGCAAATTAGTATTGTGTTATGTTCCTACCACAAATTTACACTTATTGTACTTGTACTTCTCTATCCCACTGTAGGAGGATTTTGTCGTTCTTACTTCTAAATTTTCTATATAGTGTTTCTTTTTTTACTAGCTGATTCTATGACTGCATTAGTCAGTACCTAAGATTTTCTTTATAAGTATTGTTGTTTGTCTCTGGTTCTTTCTAATGCAGTGTAAGTTTCATGTTTTCTCCGATTTATTTTGGCCTTTTAATGATTAAAATGAACAAGCTAATTTTTTGGAGATTAAACTTATCGCTTGGTATGAAATAACGAAGCAGAAAAAAATCTTTTATGTGCTTTTGTGAAGAAACACAGATTTGTTTGATTTTTTTCATTAGATGAATTCATAAATGCATTATTACCGAGGTTATTCAATTTTTGATTTGAAGATAATCATTACCAACGGAGTGTGTTTGGTTTTAGCACTACCTCGTCGTTTTGTTGCCGCATACACTGCCTGCTACATTGTAGTACAGAATTCTTGTGCAATTCCAAGATTCCATGAGGCGAATGCAACGAAATACATGTTATTGTAGTTGCATGATTTGACGAATTTTATTACTATTTGAGTTCTACATTTTGCTGCATACCATTACAAATGTGTACTGTCGCATTTTTAAATTTGTCTTCCTCTTTCTTAATCTATTCATTGAATTTTCTAACAGCTCCATTGTCGTTTAGTGTTTATACTCATTTGGCATAAATGTAATCCTAAATGCTTTACCATGTTCCGCAATTCCCATTGAAACTTAATTAGCGCAGAAGAAAATCCGTAAACTTTTGTTAGAATGTACAGCCACTTCTCAAGAAAACGTAAAATAAAAAGTAGGACAGCATAATCTACAATACAAGTAGGTACTTGTACGTTCTTCACTTACCAGTGGGGTTCTTTCTGTTGATCTCAATTCAGCAATTATAGCTTGTTATTGATTTCTACCAAGGTATAGTACAAATTTTTTCGTAAAAATTTCTTCTACAATGGGTAAGCAATTAACCAGTCCAGAGTACCAATAAACACTTGCACATGCTAATACCTTTAAAAAGATAAAAATGTTTGCTTTTGGATGGTAATTTTCAAAAAGTGCCGTTATGCCCCCCAGAAAATTAGCGTAAAGACTTCAAAAACTCTTGTTAGAGTGCGTAACACAAATGCGCTCTAGAGAAAAATGATAACAGATTATGGCAGATTTACCGTCTCTATTTAAACTCGTGTTGTATTCTTTTTCCCAGTACAACAAAAGTAACATGCTGTCATTGTTCTGAAAGAGTTTGCATTCATCGGCCGCTGTGGGAAAGTAATTTATTGTGTAGAGTAACTACATTATCGACAGTGCAACAGCATGTGCTCCTCTGTGTATAGCGTATTGCTCAATTTTTTTCAATTATCAGCGAGCAACTTAAAGGAAGCACAAAAACTACATTACAAATAGCTAGACGTCACTCTTTTTCTATTTTTGCGTGCACCTTCATAAGGGAATATGCACATGCAACCTGTATCACCATATTATTTAAAATTTCAAAGAGATGCTTTAGTTGTGGTACTCGCGAGTGTCATAAGCTGCGCATCAGCTTTTCGATGTTCATCGTCGATTTCTTCGATTGGTCCAATTGAGCCAGGGCTGTCCGCCAAACGTTCTTCTACAACAGGAAGTCATGCAATTCACAATGTAGTAAACACGAAAAAGCAACCGCGATGCTTTTCTGGAATTCAGGTGTAGTTGATCTTTCTTATTTAATGGATATGCTTCGTATGTAATGTTTTCTGCAGCTATTCGTAAAGAAAAGATTGCATCACTACAGCAACAGATTGCTAACCCATCTGTTGCTGTAGTGGGTTAAAGGCTAATCGTATAACCTCGTATAATAATCGCTGAGCACCAATATTACAGTGCATTTAGTATCAGTGTGAACTATTTGCTTTCGTTATAATTTTTCTTTATAGTGCTATTGCTTCGCGGTAAAGTTTTATGAAGATTGTATTGTCTGCGAATAATATTTCTGCGTCTTAAGGTTGTAACGAAGCCGTTAGAATGAATCATTTACGTTTCAGTGTTCTCTACAATCATGTTCTTTAAGGCTACCATGAACATAATATTATGAAATTCATAGTGCAGTTTCATTTATGATAATTTCAATGACGCACCTGCTGCCTTAGTTGAGGCTGGAGTTGTTTGCAAAAAAGCAAACCTATGTATCAAAGGCTAACTTGTGTTCAGAGCTAAAATAATTTTCATTACATAATAACAATTGCATATCAATAAAAAAGTTTGGGAGTATACTTTTTCTTTATGTTTTTTTATAATTTTATGTAATTGACAAGTTTGAGTAAAATCATGTGGCTTCAGTTTTTTTCTTTTTTCTACCTTTACACAGCCCACAGGGACTCTTCATATAGGCAATTATTTTGGAGCTTTGCAGCAATGGGTAAAGATGCAAGATCATTTTGACGCTTTTTTTTCTATCGTCGATCTGCATGCTCTCTCAGGTCAATCATTGCTAGTGCGTAGGTGAATTATTACCTAAACTTTCCCCTGCCATTATGCTTCTTTAACTTTTCGCTTGCATGATTGCCTTTGTTCTTCTTTTGTATTTCGTAACATATAGTATTAATTATTCCTTGATTAATGATTATCGTAGCCTCTTTGGAATGATAACGACTGTCAAGTTGAAGTGTTCCCCTTTTGTTTGATTTGTTGAATTTATTCTTAGTCCTTTTCTGAATGCTTTATATCTGTTTTAATTTGAAAAAAGAAGAGTTTTACGAAGTGTAATTGCAGCATGGATTGTTGTTTTGCTTATATCATTGAGTTGCATGTTGCAAAGTCATTCCAGAATTCTTCGTGAAGATAGGGTTAAATGATTTTGTTCAGATGGTAAAACAAATCCGCGTATCTCAGATTGTAGCCTGAGCACAGCGGGTCTATTTCTTGCCTCAGGCTTGAATCCATTGAAATCTAACATTTTTATTCAAAGTCAAGTATCCGAACATATGACAATGTCATGGTTACTTAGCTGTATTGTTCCTATAAGTAAGCTTTGGGAATGAATATTTCTGAAATTACATCGTTGGTAGTATTACATGAAATTAGTTTTTGCGCTATAAGATTTATTTGCTTGCATAAAGGTGTGTAACTCATTTCTTTACGTATTGCCGGCTGTACATATGCAGCTTGTTATGATGGCATTTATTTGTAGAGGATCTCAGGTTTTTGTTAAAATAACTTCATCTTTTTTTGACATTTTTTAAAGATACTCTGGTGCGAAGTCATCATTTACATGATAAGGTCATGGAATTTCAAAAGACTAACTTTTCTGCTGGAGCCTTGTACTATCCTATCTTGGTGGGCATGTACTTGAAAATACATAAAATTTTCTTATATTCTTAGTTGATCTCTAGTTTAGATTAAACACAGTGTATATTTTACTGCGATTGCTACAGGGTTATGCTGTGTGAAAAATTTTTGTTTATTTTTATAGTTACGATTTTTTTCTTATATTAGATGGCCGCGGATATTCTCCTTTACGAAGCAGAATATGTCCCAGTTGGAAGGGATCAATCGCAGCACATTGAATTTACGCGAATTTTAGTAAGAAAATTGAATTCTATCTTTCCAAAAGAGAAATGGGACAAGGAAGAACTTTATCATTTACCACAAGCCATTTTTCATTCCAATTTTAGTAGGTCCGCTGTAGCTTTTATTAATTTATGAATGGAATGTGACAATTTAAAAATTTTCTTTTTTAAATTGTCAATCACGCCTACTAGTGTGGGTTAACAGAAATGTTTTTATATACTTTAACCTTATGATGGAACTTCTTTTGCAACTACATACACTTACATGCTACTTTTACGTCATAATTATTAATTGTTTTATGTTATATCCCTGCAATAGAATAATGTCTCTTCTCAACGGAAATAACAAAATGTCAAAGAGCGATACACATGATGGATCTAGAATAAATTTGTTGGATTCAGCGGACGTAATTCGTGCAAAGATACAGAAAAGTAAAACCGATGGTTTTAGAGGTAGTGATATATACACTGATTCCCGTTTTTACTTGCAAAGGAGATGTATTGACCACGAACACGTTAGCACATGCAATGCTATTCTAGTTATCATTTTTGCATATTAAACTCTTAAGTAAACAAAATAGTTTAATGTAAATGTTTTTACATTTTTGCTGTACTCAATGTTGTGTATGCTTTAGGACTGGGCGATACTACAAATCGACCAGAGTGTTTAAACCTATTGAATATATACAGTGCTGTATCAAACCGATCTAGAGATGAAATTTTGATGAACTACAATGATTTAGAGTGGAATCGCTTCAAACCTATCCTAGCAGAAGCGCTCATTAGTTTTTTGGAGCCTATCAAGAAGTAACCACTCTTTTTTTTTGCTTTTCAGATTATGGGAACTCACTACAATTATACTTTTTCTATCTACAACACTTTCTTCTACATTCTGCACTACTTTTTGTAAGCAAATCCTTGATGCTTTTATTTTATTCTCAAGGCGTTATTACGAGTATATGGAGGATACTACGTACATTAATTCAGTTTTGGCACAAGGACGGGAAAGAGCAAAAATGTCTGCCAGTCAAACATTGGAGGTGTGCACGTAGTTGTATATCTGCATTTACGTAAATATAGGACATGTTTTCTACTTTTCAGTTGTATCTAAAGGCAACATATGCATGTTCTGCATATCACCAAAAAAACGTAGTGTGTTGTTAATATATTTTCTATTGCTCACCTTTTCCCAAATACATTCAAACATGTTGGAATGTTTATATCCTGCGTTGTTATGTAGAAAATGAAGGATGCCTTTGGTCTGCTTAGATACCCTCCGGATGGCTAGTACCCCACTTTTGTTTTGTTGATGCTTTTCGCTTTTTGGATGTAGGAAGTTCGCCTAGTGCTTATCGATTACTTGCTTTTCTAATTTGAATCATCTAAATTTTATGTCAAGGTTGGGAAAATAAATAATGAACAAATCTTCTGATTAATTCCGAGCATTGCTGTAATGAGGTACTCTTCCCGTTTAGTGTGTATTACTACTCTATGCGCTTTGAAAGAAGAGTATATAAACCAACAGCTTGCATGTATACAATTCTTTTGCAAACCCTTCATGGATTGGTTTTTTACCAGAAAAAATAACTTTGTAATGCCAATCCAGCCGTTAGTTACAGTTTGTATGTTAGCATTTCCATCATATTGGTGTGAAATGTGTATATTGACATTGGTCTTATTTCTTTTCTAGAATAAGATAGAATAGAAATATACTGTATAATAGAAAGTTGAAGTACAAATGAGGGGGTTTCTTCACATCGTTTAATCTATTTGTCGAAACGCAATCTTTATCAGCTGCTCAATTATTTAGCCGTCAGCTTGCACGCTCAGAAGAGGATATTCGCATGGAAAAAATATACTTAGAACAATTTTTTGTACTACTGCTGTTGCTTTCATGACGCAGATGCTATCTTAAAAGTTCGAGCAATCTCGAACCTTAGGTTTGTATTCAAGTTGAGTGAAATTCAAATATTCCTCATTGAATTCCCGTTTTATTAGGTGGTTGTAAGATAATATAACTTAGTTTGTTATAAGATAATATAACTTAGGCATTAATTATTGTTAAATATAGCTGCCTACAACCTATAATCGTGCTGCATAGCAAATATGCTTAAGGTAGCCAAGCCATAGGAAGTTGCTTCTTTAAGCTTAGTGGATTTTCTATTAAGGTACATTTAAAATTTCACCGTATTCTTTTTGTTGCTAACTAAGGAAACTTTTTGTTGTGGGAAGGTATCTTTTTAAAACGACACTAATTCCATCCGAATTGATATTATCCTCGTTTATTTGCATTCAATTTTTTGCAATGGTGACGGAAGAATTACGAAGGTGGCAGCAAGCGTATGTTACACAAAAGAATTAAAAAGACACTAAATGTATAGCCAAATTTAGTTGATTATAACGCTAATACAAACTCTCCACTTTTCCTCACTAGTACTAGCATGAATGTATGCTAATTATAAAAGAACTTGTCTGCACCTTTTTTTCATTCTAAATAAAAAGTAAAGCGATAATACCTTAGATTGCTGTGAGAAAAATTGCTTCCCCAAGAAGGATATTCCTATTCAAACAAAACTGCTGAAAATTTATAACAAGCAGCCTGCCATTTTCAAGTCAAAAGACCTATTTTAATAAAAAATAGAAATTTCGCAAAAAACAAGGCAAAATGTATTGGAAAAGTAAGTTTCAAGCTGAACTTCATAGCAAATTGCGTGCTACGTTAATGGAAAATTCGCTTGGTGGGCAAAACAATGCTTGCAGTAGGGTATTTATTGTATGCTGATCTGCGTCATTGAAACGTCTCGGAAATTCTTCTATTTTGCAACAGCTCAAATTTGTTGAATGAAACGGTTTTTTTGACGAGTCGTATATAAATAAGAAGCAGTAGAAATGGGATACATCATGTAGGTGCAATTACATGAGTTTGTCCAACGAGAGTTGCACATACTTTTACCGTGTAAATTAAGCACATGCATGTTTTTCGTGCTGCCCATGTAGGATAGGTTTGGGCTAGGGAGTTCACACAATCTAGCATAAGATGAGAATAAAATTGAATTCAACAACACTGTACATTGCAACTAGGGTTGCGTTGATAAGGCTTTTGAACGAAGTGGTGACGTAGCATTTATCATGGGTAAATGCCACTATATAAGATTGGCAAGTGATTTCTCTTTTTAATACAACTAATGCTTGCAAATGGAAGAAATATCCACAACTTTTCGCAGCGAATGGCTTGCTTTTCTTTCTCCGTTCCTTTCTGCCTCATGTTGCAAATGTGGAATCGGAACTGTCAAAGTTCTAACCTAAATGGATGGATTTCTCTTTCTATGTTTACTGTGGCTTTTGCAATCCAATTCGCTACTCCGTGCAGAGGGTGCTTACTTTTAAAAACCCTGCGAGTGAATAGTGGAATGGAATTATCCTCCTCAGCTTTGCAACTGGCGAGTAAAAATGCCTTTAGTTTCGCGAGAGAGAAAAATCTTCGCTGCTCTGTTCTTTGTCATAAGCGTAACCTATTTTTTTTAGTTCTGAAATAACGTTTGATCTGCATGGCTGTTTTTTCGTAAACAGCTTTTGCCACGCCAGTAATGTCCTCCCATCTTTTTGTCCAGTCGGAAGTACAGAGTAACAGAATTCTAATGAATGCAATCGTAACCTCTAATGCACGGTCAGTTCCTTCAAAACACTCACTTCTATTCTGTTCTGAAATTTTTTGTGTCTTGCAAATTTTTTTGCCAGCCTTCCTTCCTCTTTGTTGTCACCAACTTTCATTTTCCGCAATTTAGACATTCGCCACTCACCTATCTTGTGCATACAGCGTTTCTTCTCAGTATATTTTACCTTTCATCGCAACTACTTCTGGATAGCGCTGCGCCTCCAATAGCCAGGGCTATGCGTTTTTTTAATAATGCTCTATCTGGAGGAACATCTTTTGGGGCTTTTTTCTCCAGCCATTTGGCGTACAGTCTTCCCCCATTCACCATAGTGAATTTTATGCGAGTTGTGCGTATAGACTCCTAGTGGTAGCGTTCATCTTTAACGAATTTTTGTAATTCTCCGGTGTCGCTAAATTAATTTCTTTAAAACTCTTCTCGGACGTCGGATGTGGTAGTAATATTTTGCATCGGAGAAACAAAATTTTTTTGCTCCCTACCTGTTGCGCGCAGCCATTGGCTTCTTTTTATATTCTCTGTTGGAATAAACGTAAGGAATCCTAATCGGGCATAGATACGGAGGAATATTTTGTAATAATTTTTGTTTTTGTTGTATGCATTTACTGAGAGATTTATAGCTACCGAGATGTCTCACAACCATAGGATTAGGGCTTTTTATTCTAGATTGAGGAATCTACTTAAGAAACAATAACAATGTGACAAGGATTTGGTGAAATTTAATGTTTTTCCAAAATTTTGTCCGTAACCCTAGAAATTTTCTTGCGTATCATTCTCTCACATTTCTGTCTGCTTCATGGCTAAGGATAAAATTGGCTTACACAGTGGAGAGCCTTTAGACTTTATATACTCGCAATTGAGAGTTTTTTAATATGGACACTATGCAGAGTTTTGCAAATTTTTAAAGTATTTGCATGAATATGCTCTACCAGCCTACTGTACTTTTGTGATTCTTGGTTTGCTTACTCTTCTCTTCCGCTGGGATACTTCTTTCCATTAGAATATTTTCGATGTATAGAGTGACTCTTACTAGTTTTCATTGAGATAGACTCTAAATAGAGAGAAGAAGAATTAGGCTCTACTCTAAGGTCAATTTGATTCTATAAAAGGCGGCGGCACACCTTGTTTTTTATATTTTTTTATTTCGTTTTTTTTCGATACGATCCAATAAAAAGAAGAGCATTTCTGTTTATACTATCTTGTTGTATGTACTGCAAAACGTGTTTCTTCTTTTTGGAATTTAAATTTTTCTCATTTGTTGCATTTGCATAGTTTGTTTATGTGAATAAAAATTTTGTTTGGTTTAGCATTTTCAGAGACACAATTTCTCTATTAATATTCGTTGTTTTTTAATCTAATCGTTTGATTGCATGAAGTTTTTACCGTATTCCTATTCGTCGTCGTTTTAATTTCAGCTCACCTTTCAACCTCTCTTATTTTATAAAGGGTTAACGCTGATAAAACAAGCGGATATTTTTTATATTTTTCTTATAGTGTTCCTATTTTGGCTTCTTAAATTTCCTTTTGTTTCTTTTTTTTTGTGGGGGGGGTGAGGTAAATTAACGTCTTGTAGTTTTATTTACTCTCTTATTTTCTTCTAACTATTTTCTTATTTCTTCTTTTATTTAAGGGTAAACAAGTGAGATTTGGCATTTCGATAAAAAGTAAAATTTCAGTGTGTTGGGTAGGAAGAATTTGAAATATATCATTTTTTTCTATGGGTATTGCTTAACTTCGAAATAGTATTTTGTTTTACTCTTTATCTTTTCTTTTAATGTGCATATCCTTTATACTATGAGAGAATTTTTTATCAATGAGGATGCTCTTTGCATACTGTTTTCGTTTGCTCAGAAACATTGGATATTTCATTTTCTTCATATTTCTGCTGGAGAATCTCTGTGCGCTACCCAATGGATTCCCCTAAGAGTAGCGCCTCAAATGATAGTAGGGGTGAGAAAAGGGGAAAATTTATTGAAAAATAGAGAGAAAGAGGGATGGAAGACTGCCTGTCGGTTTTTATTTCATCCATATTAAATTTGTTTTTGTGTTGAGGTGAAGTCGAACCCTTGGTTCTCTGGGATTTCAGTTTTTGCGTTTTCTCTGTTAATTTGAAACCTAAGCTTTCATCCAGATGGATGTAGAGTTCATCCATCTGGATGAAAAACTGCACTTTATGAAAAAGGAATCATTTGAATTGTTTTCACTCTAGCAAGGAATCTATTTTTTGTAATGGGATTCTCTCTCTCTATTTTATATTCCTAATGTGTTGGATTCTCTCTTTATATTTTTATTTCCCTAATGGCATGGGATTCTCTCTCTCTACTTTTATATTCCTAATGCATTGGAGCCTCTCTCTCTCTATTTTTATTTTTCTAATGGAGTGGATTGTCTTAAGCTGTGTACGCTCATGAGTATACATTTGTTATTATTTAGAAGATGGAAGTGGCTCTTCTCAAGAAATTCAATTTAATCCACATTTAAGTGCACGTGAAATACGTAAAATACAATATTATGAAGAAATTTTTGCTCGCATGGCTGAAGCGGTATGAAGAGAATAGGGAATATATGAGAAGGAAGTTTCTCCTATTTTGAGGGAGGGAAAGAGAGGGAGAATTTTTTCTCATCTTGTGAGAAACATATTTCTCTCATAATTTTCCATAGAAGTGGCATTTTTTTTTGTTTTTTCTATGTGAGAGGATGTGAGAGAGTCTATACAGGCGCTAACGCCTCTGATTGAAAGCTATATACGCTCTACTTGTAGTTTTTAGTGGTGTAAATAACACATGGATAATAATCTATCCCCTTCCATCATTACTTTGGGGTATAATCCTGTTAATTTCTTTCTTCTCTGTACGTGTGGATTTAGAAAGCGTGCGAAATTAAAAAAAAATATTTAAATTCTTTTTTGGAAAGGGGACGACAGGTAGTACTACTGCCTCTCTATTTTATTCTTTTGTTATTTCTTTTAGGAGTTATTGCACACATTTTCTTCCCTATGGCCTGTATGAACATGCAGGAAGTCTTTTTGTATAAAAAAGAATTTTTTAATAATTTTTTTTTTTCAGAAAATAAACTCGCTTTCAAGCCAGAAGAAAGTGCGATCAAAGCCTACACAGCCAGGCATAACCTCTCCGACACCGGAGAAACGCTTACCCTCTGGCCCTCCAAAAAAATATAGAGAGATTTCCACCTTTTCCCCTCGCATTACAATGACTGCAAAACGTGCGTTTGTGACACCTCAGGTTTTTTCAGAAATACCTAAAGAGAGTACACACTCTGTACGTACTTCCCGACGACTGGAAGATTATACTTCTTTTAATTCTTCTTCCATTTCTCGAAAATCCTCTTCTCCTTTGAATGCCTCTTCTCTGAATGCCTCACTTCCTCTAAATTCTTCCATTTTTCTAAAATCGTCTCCTTCGAATACCTCTTCTCTAAATTTTTCTCCTCTAAGTTCCTCCTCTTCTCAAGAGTCTCCCTCCACTGCGGTCACAGAATTAAGGAACACATGGCGGCGCAAGGCAATTCCTGGTGTGTGGCCCCATCCTTCTTCTTCTTCTATGAAAACTTACATCAAATCCTCGAGAAAACGTGGATCAAAAACTTCTAGGATTTCTTTAGAGCCATGTACGATTGAACGTGCTGCCTCTACACAGAGAAAACGTGGGAATATTCGTCGTACAATGGACCACAAGACTGCAGAGATGGATGATAAAGATAGACGTAAAGCTCGCTTTCAGACGACAAAGCAGCGATTACATTCTTTTTCTTGGAAGAGAGGATGCGTCACCTCCTCTCGGCCATCCTCACGTAGTAGTACGGAAATTTCTCCCTCATTCAAGGATACCCTTCCTTGTAATACCTTTCCTGATGCCTTGGCCCATTTTCAGGGTAAAAAAATGGTTTTTTTTTTTATAAAACGCGTATGGAGTGGGAGAGGGGGTGAGGGAGGGGG
>JADAQX010000076.1:0-107632 GCA_015476325.1 Cardiosporidium cionae
CTCTCAAACTATCAACAATCTAATAGTGTAAATAAAAACAATACGCTATTAATTAGAAGAATTGTGTAGCCGGAGTCGATAGATCTCGACTGGCAAATCTTAGGGATAAAATACTACTTTAAAAAAACCCTAGATTACATTGAGAGTCTTATTCTACTCAACTCTGCCCAAATGCAAATTGCGAAAAAAAATTCATCTCAAAATGATACTTAAAACACTGGTTGAATGAATGGTAATTTGGGTGAATCATCTCCCACAACTTGTGACATTGCATGATTTAATTGAATAGCTTAGCTCTACTAATTTTATGCCTTCTATGCAGATTATTCAGCTTTAATGGAGATTTAATGTACCTGCTTAATAAAAAAGGAAATCCTTAATTTCAACTTGGAAAATGATTTTGTTCCGATATTAAAGTTTATACGCCTACTTCCCGGAAGGAGGACGGCACAGTTTCGTTGCTGCTTTTTTGAAAATAGCTTTCTTCAAGGAAATCACAGGGATTACTCATTCCTTCGCATAAAATTTTGGAATTACTGATGATATTAAGTTACCTCTGTCTAGCTACAAATTTTTACTAGCCACAATTTTCCAATCCCAATTATAAAAATAGATAATACTCGAATTGACTGCGTTCACTTTGGGCTCAGTTGTTAGAGAATTCTTGCAATGAAAGTTAATTACCGAAGAAAAGAATCTATTATGAAACTAATTTAAATATACCGGGTTCAATTCATGTTAATTAGCATCTGATGCTATATAAATGTCGTTTGATAAGAGGAGATGGCAATTTATGGAAAAAAATTAACCGAAGGATCATTTGGTAGCATCTGCTCGATTGACCTTTAATAAATATTTACTTAATCGGTAATTTTTATTATTCCATCACTTTTTGATATTTTACATCAATTTCTGCATGGCATAGTCTTTCAACAAAAGCGTATAAAAAGATGTGGAGCAATAATAACTTATTGTACCCACTTACCCCATGCATTTTCACTATACTATGTACTCTTTAGAAACAAGAGTTGCTTCAAAAAATACTTTTTTCAATAGAAAAGAAACCCACAATTAACCAAAAGTGTGACATAAAAAAAATAACGTCTCTGTTTTGCTGATGCATTGTAGCATATATTAAACAAGGTCATGAATATAATGCACCTAATTTACTGTAGCTGCACTTTCTCATCCCAATTCAACTCTATAGCTTTTCATATGGGAAGGAAATGCAGTCTTTTCTACTTTCAGCATTTTTCAATTGAAAATTTCTTTACCGCATTTTCATTTTGCATGCTTTCATAATCACCGCAATATTTTTAACTTTTCTTCTTTAATCTTTTTTAAATTTCACGCATTTTTAATTCCAGTTGCTATTTCGTCATGCAACTCGTTCACCATGTTAGCAGCACCGCATTATTAGTGTTATTTTGTATTCTTGAGATTATCATTTGCATTCCTGAGAAGCAGCTACGAAGAATTGTTAGAGGAAGATGTTACCATCGCTCATCTTTTCCTTATTCTCAAACTTGCCAATAATGCAAACGCAAGCTTGCTTTACCAGGTCTAACATGTCAAAATGTAATAATTTTTTCAGTCGATAGAGGTAATAATTCTGCCAAAGAAATGTAGAATGGTTTGTTCTTATTGAGATAAAGTTAGTTCTACTAGTGGTCCTATTGTGCTTGCAGTTCTAATAGTGTTGCTTTTGTGCTGGAGCAAAAGTTTACTACCGTTATTAATCTCGATTGTCTTGTACGAGCTTCAGCGTCTTTTGCCTCAAGCTGCATCCGTCGTTATATGGTAAAACAGCAAGAGCACATAAAAAAGCGACATGATCTTCGTGTGTTCTTCACATTTCTCGCGTCTTTCTACATGGGTAACTTACCAAGAATAAATTTCTTCTGTGCCTCCCATTGTATGTGTATTGGCAAAATAGTTTATTTAATGGGCCGTATATACTCTTAGCTCTCACCCTCGACTATAAAATTCTCTCATTTGCTCAGTCAAGATTAGTGAGCAATGAGGTAGAGCGCTTAGTTTCTGAATGCAGCATTATACGACACTAGCTTAGCTGGCAGACATCATTTTTGCATGTATGCAACCAGGCTGTTTTAAAAAAGTCTGAAGGAGCTTTCTTAACTTTCTGAGTCTGCGTTGTAAGCCTAATACAACCCTTCTATAAAGGAGTAGAAAAAATCATTTTGATTGCCTACGTGTCATTTTGCTTGTACTTTAACTCGGCAACAAATTCTATATTTTCTTGCTCTGAATAATGAGTACTACCATGGTAAGCACCGTTTTGTGGATTCCACCGGGATCGTTGGATAGATTCCCGTACAGCTATTACAGCAATTCCAAAGAGAATGATGGAGTTGAAGAGAGCTCTGCTACTGATAATACCAATGTGTCAGGGTGAGGTTTATTCCTTTCATTATTTTCTTTCTGTCACGAAGTTTCGTTGAACAAACGAGATTTTATCGTGAATTTCTGTCGATTTTGTTTTGATGCGCAGTTGAAATAAGAATTTTTTTCCTGCGCATATCCGTTTCTAGGAAATGGAGAGTATTCTTTTCATTTGGATAGTATTATAAGCCTATTTAGAGCAGTACATTACAAAGCGGCTGAAAACCCTCTCGTGTAATGGTATAGTTTTTCTTATATAGCAGCTGGCGAAAATAGAATTCGGAGAGGTGGATATATAGATTGTGAGTACTTTATCAGAGCATTATTCATGCAGAACCTATATGTGCATATATACAGGTATTAAAATGAATTTTAAACCCTCTCTCTGGGGTATCTAATTACGATCATACGGCTTTCAATGGCATGCGTCCTTCCTGTTGTAGTCTATTCTTTTAGTAGTGTGAATTCTCTTTGAGCTAGGACATTTAACTTTTTCGTCCATTTGCGCAATAGTCACTCTCACCTTTCAATGGGTGAATCATACTCTCTTTTCTCTTCTTTCGCACAAATTTATTGCAATATATTTATCATACTCTCTCTTTTCTCTTCTTTCGCACAAATGTATTGCAATATATTTCATTTTTGAAGTTTGTTTTACTGTCACATTAAAACTAATCGTTTGGTTGAAATGCATGTGTTACAAAGCTGAAATTTGTAGTGCACATGCAAAAATTGGACCTCTTTTTATACACAGAAGGAATGCGAAGAAGAAGAGGGAGCGAAAGAGTGCAGATCTTGAGGACACAGATGATGAAGATGATACGACAGGTGAGTTTCTCTTTTACTAGTGTAGATGCATCTATCAATTTGTAGGGTGAAAAACCAAACAATCTTGCAGTTTTCTGAGCACGTTGCAAAGGCGGTTTATATTATTTAGTAACGAGCTGAATCTTACGTTTCAGAGTTGAGTCATTCACAAATAAAATGAACTAGTTTGCACTTTTTTTTGGAAAGAATAAATTGCTAAAGAGGATCTGCTTTAGTAAAAATTTGGAATTTAACAGCTGTTGCTACACCCCTAGAAGGAGATTGTTTCTGTGTCTGACTTCTCCTTAAATTCAGTCCAACTATAAATATCTCATGAGCATAGAGGCTATGTTGCCTTTTTGTGGGAAAATTACTTTCCTTTGTTATTCACAATCTACTGATGGGTTTAACAATAAAAACTGAAGTTTTCTGCTTCTATCGAGCTTTCTTCTTATCTATTCGAATGTTTTTATTATAATAGATCACTAAAGGAATTTTTTTAAAGGAAATTGTTTTTTTTTGTCCGTTTTTAGAGCGTCTTTTCTTGTCTACACGACGGATTACCCCTTTTACTTAACTTTTGTTTAATTAATTTCATTACGTTGTATTTCTACTTTTTTATTTCTTGTGAATAGAGCTGTGTACATTTTTTTCGAGAGGTATAGGGGAGAAAGCAGTCAAAGCTTGAAATGATATTTTCCAGTTCTTTTTGTGCTTTTTTTCATTATTTTCTTGTAGTTGAACGCTTCTTTGATTTACCTGAACTTACCTCTAATGCCTTTCCCATTGATCCCAATCTTAACTTGATGGATCATGATACGGATGACGATGAGGCTAATGAAATTCGAGAAGATGATTGTGTCTTAGTAGCTACGTCGGCTGAGAGGGATGCTGCTACCATGGAAGTGTATGTATACAATGAAAAGGAAGGCAATTTTTACGTTCATCACGATATTATTGTGAGTTAAGATTGAAATAACATCTTGAGAATACTTTTTTCTGCAAAATATGTATTTTCCTTCCATGTGATCAAGTTAGAAGTCTATTTGAATAATAGACACATACCCAGTCCATCTCCTTGAACTATCTCTCTATTGCAGAAAGTATAGCCTCTGTGTAACTTTTGAACTCTACAATTTTTTGATTGAATTTTTCATCCTGGCAATATTTTTAGAGACTCTCAGCCGTTTAATTTTTCACGATTTTACGTTTTTAAGATAGACAATGATAGAAATAAAAGCCTGCAACACTGCAGCCAACTTTCAAATAATATAATCTTGTATTCTGTATACTATTTTTCTATTCTTTCAAAGGATGGTATTTTTTCCAGGCGTGTGGAGGTTGCATTTTCTTTGTTATGTTGAATCCCATCCATTGTGAATTTTATTTTGCCTCTCACATTGTCCATACTATGTTTTTTCTAAGCGTTTCCGTCGTATCTTTCTAATGGATATATAATGAAAATTCTATTGATAGTTTCATTCCATACTTCTTACTTTTTTCAAGCTGTAGAATCTCCTTTTTTTGAGCCTTCTTTCAATCTACTCTCACCTTTTTTCTCCTTCTTTTAGTGTGCAGACGGCTGCGTTATATTTCATGATTTCGTGGACGTACACATTGTAAATTTATATATACTTTTAGATTCCAGAAAATCCATTATGTTCTGAGTATGTTCAAGTATCTACATCCAATCCTTTTAAAGCCATGGTAGCTATTGGATCATGTGATCCTTCAATTCAACTATGGTAATACTTGTATGGAATTGATGTTAAAAAAAAAAAAAAGAAGCTAGAATGTGCACACACATTCATCTATACTTCAAGACACAGAAGTGTAGCAGTGAGAGAGAAAAGAAAATTATGAACAGAAGTGTAGCAGTTAAAGAGAAAAGAAGATTATGAACAGAAGTGAAGCAATGGCTTAGAGTTGCATAGCCACGAAAATTTTGAATTGGCGTGGATAGCCACAGGTGGTTGGAAATATTCGCATGGTTTTCTATTGCCTTGATTGTATATATAACAAATCTGCATTTATGTAATTTTTCTTTCTAAATGCCTCTACTGTTGTATTATAGGGATTTGAATTGTATTGATCGTTTGGATCCTACTTTTTCTTTAATAAATACTCCAAAGAAAGCAAAACGAAAGAGTAAATCATCAACATCTTCGGCCACTGAAGCCTTGCAGTCTTCTGTAATGGCGTTGCATGCTTCTCCTCTTCATATGTGAGATTTTAGAGTTTTTGAGAAGCGATTTTCGTTTTTTTAATACTGGGAGATGTTTCTGCTTCAAATTTTTTCGAATTTTAAGGCGATCGAACACTACAGGAGAAGAAAAATGAAAAAAAACAACACAAAACGATAAAAATAAAAGAGGCGCCTAATAATTATGGAAGAGACTGAAAGAAGCAATGAGGGAGAGGTGATAGTCTGTGGTATTGCTTTAGTGAAAAGATAGTCTGTGATATTGCTGTCGTAAAGTATATATAAACAGGATACTTTGTAGGCTGTACCCACCTGTTCACAAACATCTATCTTTCTTTATGCATAGTTTTCTCTCTTTACTACTGGCTTTTAACGATGCCGTATTGAAAACAGAGGATTTAGTTAAAAATTGCGTGAAATTGGATGCCTTTTTACGAAATTAAAGAGAAAACAAAAAAATTGTTTAAGCAAGCTTTTCAAGTGAAGGTTTATTATTTTTATTTCCAAGATTTGTAAGCAAGTATTTCAAGGCCAATTCCGTTTATTTTTTTCTTTAGTTATTATAATTTTAAGAGGGTATTTCCCACTCCTGATCTCTAACATGTTTCCAGGTTGTTCTCCCCTATTTCTTCCTTCTGGTCTATAGTCTCTTCATTTTCTCTCCCAATTACATTGCAGACATCTCCTTGCTAGTGGATCAGCAGATGCATGTGTTCGTATATGGGATCTCTCTACAAGAGCCTGTCTCTCTTCCTACAAACATCATACGGATAAAGTAAAGTTTTTATTCCTTGTGAGATTAGCTTGCTTATCCTATCCCTACACACTTGCTTTCTCTCTCTTTCTTATCCTATCCCTACACACTGTTTTCCATTGTTTGCATGGCCTCATACAACCCATATTTGGAATTTCTTTACATACCTGCACACGTTTTTCTTATCTCTACTTTTTACACATTAAGTATAATCCAACACACGCTGTATGCATGCTACACTGTCTATACCTCATCCCTTTGTAAAGAGAAGTTTGGATGAAGTAAAATAAGCATAGGATGGAGTTTCTATTCACTTGTAAATTTCTCACTCTTTGCAGGAAACCAAGAAAAACTTGCTTAAATATTTATTTTTTTTGTGAGTGTGTAACCGTTTAAGAAGCCATTAAACCATGGACTTATGGCTTGTTTTCCTTTTTTTTCTTTTCTTTAGTGTTTATTTCTCTCTCTTGTTTTTTTGCTCTTCTTTTTAAGGTGCAAGCGGTGAAATGGCATCCCATTGAAGGGTCTATCCTACTTTCTACTTCATTTGATCGAAAAGTTTATTTAATGGATACCCGCCAAGGGCAATCGGTTGTACGTTTGAATGATATAAAATACTGAAAGGGTTTTAGGAAAGAATTTCATGGATTGGTTTCCTTTCTTCTTTTGAATAAGAGAGAGGATAGGAAGTTACACAACAGTGTGGGAGAATAGGAAGTAAAACATGATTTTTGTAGAACCAAAAGAGGGATGGAATGATCAAGAGATACAACAAAGATACATTAATTGGATGTAGTAATTGCAATTAGAAAATTAGTATAGAGAGAAGAAACGAAGGAAAATGTAAAGGTGAGACACTGAAGAACGTAAGAAGAGGAGAAATGCAGGAAACTTTTCCGTTTTTTTTTTTTTTCATTTCTTATTACTACCCTTACAGGGATGTTATTTTTCTTTTGTTTATTTCTGTTAATGGATATATTTTATCCTCCATTGGCCTTCATGTGTCATTTTTTCGTTTGGATGGGGAGTGCCAGTCATCCTGTACATCGTCATAGGTTCTATACAGAGGCACACAGAACTATATTTATCTCTCACGTTTTCAATGGATAAATTAATGAATTTGCTTCCCTATCTTTTGTTTTCAAAGATACCCTATTCGTGTGGATTGTTATCTGTTTTGGTACAGCATCCTTTCACCTATAAAATCAATAGTTTATCTTTCTTTTCTACCTATCTCTGCTTTTGTATGGCATAGCTTTTTTTTTATTTCACAGCCGTTCGCCACTCTTCCTGCCGATGCAGAATGTGCTCTCTGGAATCGCCATCGCCCCATGGAATGTTTGGTATGGAAGTGTTTTTCTCACCTTTGTTTTTCTCAATTTAGTACAACTGGAAGCAAAATTGTAGTCTTCTTGCTTTGATACGTTTTGATTTTAAACATTTCTATTTGAATTATCATGTTTTACTCTCTGTGCTACTCTGTTATGTGAAGAGAGAATTTTTTTTTGAAATTTCTTATATAGGCTTGCCTTCAATGCTTGTAGAAATTTTTTTTAGATTATCTGTTTGGATTCGTGTGATGACTTTATCTGGGTTCTAAGATGTTCTTATGGCAAGGATCCTCACCTCCTCTTGCAAACCATTTTTCACTGATTTTTTCTGGCTCTCTCTTATTTCACTTTGTTTCTCTCTTGTCAAGAGAGATTGCTTCCTCTATGCACTCCTTTTCCCCTACTCTCTTAGCCCTATTTTATGATTGCTTCTCCTTTACTTTTAAATTTTTTGTACTGTATATATTCCTATAGGTTGGATGTGAAGATGGACATCTTCTTTCTATGGATATTCGTAATATTTCATTACCTTCTCAAACGATGGAGCAGACCAATACGTCTATCTTAGCTTCTTTTACAGCACATGAATCGGCTATAACTGGATTGGCAGACTCAGCAGGTATGCGTTTAGGATCATAAGAAGAGATAATGAGGGTGAAATAGTAGAAATATTATGTATTCTTGTGTGAGCGAGCAAACAACGAAAAACAAAGAAATGAGAGTTTTAAATAGAATGAGGGAAGGGCGTCTAAATTTTTTTTCAAAAGCAAGATATACACCTGAGCACTCTCTGTATAAGACTAGGACAATTTTTTTTTCTTTATTTTTCTCTCTCGGTTGAAGAATATTTAAGATTTCAACGTTTACTTAGATTAGAAAACTGTTTATTAGATAAAGTTAAAACACATATTTTAAGAGGGCGCCGTTATCGCCCTGTTGCCACTCGTAGTGCATTTTTGAGCCTCTTCATTATTTCTGTAGGCAAGGTATTCTGTTTGCTTCAATTTATTTGCAGAGTAGGATGGTCTGCCTTGCTTCTGCCCTTTTTTGTGCATTTTCTGCTTATTCCCTTCTCTTTGGGTAGGCATGGATTTTGAGTGTTTCTATCCACTTTTTAGTTCTTCAAACTGTGTGTCAGCCATTTTTACACTAACTGAGGTATCGATTGTATAGCTCGTTGTGCGGATACATTATTTGCAGTAGAGAATATGCTGGTAAGCTGCTCTCTCGATGGGATAGCAAAAGTTTGGGATTTACCCACTCTGTCAGTCAAATCTACAGAAAATACCAAGCCTATTGTTCAAAAAGCGTTGAAAGCGGTACGCTAAAGGGTCCTGTGAGAGATAGTAATAGAATAAATAGCTGAATCCAATGAATTTAGAGGATTCCAAATGGGAATATTTCTGAAGGTAGGAGAGTTTTTGTCTGCTTCATGCTTGGATTTAAAAGGGAATGTGGCTCTGTTTTGTTGATTCATGCTCTAAAAATGCGCTCAGAAACCTGTCTGATTAGGGATTATTAAGTGTAGTTGCCATGTTTCTTGTAAAGTGTAAATGAACGGAGAAAAAAACATATTTTTTACAAGAAAAACTGAAGCCTAAGAATTTTATTTGTTAAGAAGAAAACAAAAACGCAGTGTAGATTGATAGCAATGACATAAAAGTTTAAAAATACATTAGAGACGAAGCACTAAAGTTTTCTAGGCATAGGGAGGGTTCCTATGACTTGCTTGAACATAGAGGGCGCTGTTCCGTTGTTTCCTATTTTTTCAAATCCTTTGTAACGAATGCTTACAAATTTTTGTGTGGCACCATCCCCTTCTCAGGGCATAAATTCTTTGTTTTATGTGTACACTCTTTGTTTTTTAATACTTATTAAAAGGTTAAGAGTGAATACAGGCTTTAGGAGTCTCTGTTTTCCTTCTATAGGGTGTGTTGTATAAATGGAATAAGAGATAGAGAAGCCATTTATTCTTCAATTTATAGAATGTATCTCTTTGCTTGAAGAGATGTTTTTGTAGGATACAAATTTCTTAGTGTGGAGTGAATATAAACCTTATTCATTATTTGAATTGAAACAACCCAGAGGATAGAGAAATACTACCAAATGGATTACACTAGAAAGAAAACAATTGTAGTGGATGCTCTTCATTTTATTGTTTGTTGCATTTTTTTGTTTTGATTTTAACAGGGCCCTCTCTTTTGCTGTAATTCGAACATTGATATCGCTACATTATTCAGCTTTGGTGGAGAATTTCCTGTGATTTGGGATGTTCGAGAGTCTGAGCCTATTAGAGAGGCATTTCATTTGAGTTGGTTTTCAGAGGACTAACATTTGTCATGCGGCAGAACATTCTTGACAGAAGTTGTAAAATGTTTCAGCTTTGTTTTGGCACCCATTTGCATATGTTAGATAGATCGTACCCTTCGAGTGGATGATTTTTTAATGATATAATAAGATAGGAAGATGGCAAGATTTAAATATCCAAAAGGCCTATCAGCTGCTATCACTACGGAGTGAAAATTATATGCCTGTAGGATAGATGCGTTTCGCAGTTTCAACTCTTTCATAGCACAGAATCTCTTTTTGTTTTTCTACTTCAAATCGAACTATCGCTATTGTTTTATCTAGTAACACAGAATTTTACGTCACAATGAAATAAACCCAAGTCTTCTTCTTATTGCTCTGCTTTGAATGCTATGAAACCTCTTCAAAGCAGATAAATGTCAAAAAATTGTTTCCTTTGTAATGATGTTTGCTGTATAAACAGCATTTTGTCGTTTCTCGTATGGTTTCTCCCGCATTCACCCCATTTTTTCTCTCGCCTGCTACTTTTCTTGGATATATCACCTTTTTAGGACTCTCCACGTAGTATTTATTCTATGCATTTCTTCCGACAAATGATGAAAATACTGCTGTAGCTTGATGGGCATGTTTCTATAGTTAACTTACTAAACATCTCATTGGATCCCAAAAACATTGAGAAAGAAAGTTAGAATTACGTAAGTGAGAGAACAAAACGCATTTTTTCTTGCTAGAAAAGTGTATGCGCATAAACATTGGAAGAAAAAAAGTACACTTTATCTAGAGACTGACTTTAATGTTAATGCGAAGATGCTTTGCTATTTCACAAGATGGAAATAAGGGAGACATATTTTGTACGCATGACGTAACCTCGGCCTAGTCCTTTCCTCAACGTTTTTACCAACTAGAAATCGTCTCTCGGGAATTTTCCCACTCGTTCTACCAATTTTTAATGTCGCTTAAACTACATTTTATCACGTAGAAATGCTCACCCTACATGAACTTCGCTTAAAAGGGAAGTATGAGCAGAAATAGCTTACTACATACGTATTCTGATAGATAAAAGATAAATCTTTCTCTATAATAATCACCTTATTTTCTCTTCACCATTTCAAAAATTGCTTCCATTTCCCTGTCGTTGATTAACTTTGCATGTATGTTAAGAATGCAAACGATTGACAAAATGATGAGGGGGGTACCCGATTTACTGCTTTTTTTGCTACGAATTATAATGAGACAGACAGGGAATGAGCTGTGTTGGGTAACGAACCGGGAGTACCATGTCTAAATTTGCGCAAATTCACCAAAAATGATAGCATTTTCTCATTATTCATTCTTCTACTCCAATTTGCCTTTTAAATGTTTTGTTTGATTTTCCTAGTTTTCCTTGCTACCTGTCTCTTTTCTTCTTGTTACTCGATGGAGAGTTTGTATACTTTATGATTTGAATGCACCCAAATCCTCTCTATCCCGCTCATTTCTTGCCGATGATATCGATGGAATATTTCCCTGCTTTTATTCTTCCTTTGCCTCATGAACGCAATACCTAGCTTCTACATTCCAACCCGTCATATACGCAAAACATAGCGCCGAAAAAGGGGTATTTGCAATACACACTGGGTTACTTTTCGATTTTCCCTTCATTTCATAGCTACATAGCAGCTTTAGGCTTTTTGTGATAGTCTATAGCTTCTATCACTTGTGCGTCACAGTTTTGGTGAACATGCTTCGCAACGCTTGCCCTGGTGTTTCAATGATCAATTTCGTTAATACTATTTCATAAAAGTCGATATAAGGCACAAATTTGAGTAGTAGGCAACATTCGGAAGTGAGGCAATACTATTCTTCTATTATTAAAATGTTATAGCAATCTTTCCTCAACGATTCATAGTAAAATTAGCTTTCTATTGCTTAATGAATAGTCCCTTCAACATAGTATTTCAACACTTTATCATACCATAGTCGCCCCTCCCATTCTTATGTAACCATGAAAACAATCTTTAATCTCTTCGTCGATCTCTGTACCACTTGAAAATTCCACCCAAAGTGGATACTTCTTCTAATACGTTTTCTGGAGAGTCATTCTGAGGGAGAACG
This sequence comes from Cardiosporidium cionae, assembly GCA_015476325.1. NCBI lineage: Eukaryota > Apicomplexa > Aconoidasida > Nephromycida > Cardiosporidium > Cardiosporidium cionae. Next base: position 11,900 of record JADAQX010000076.1, read on the forward strand.
GCGTCACTTAACGATGGAGAAGAGGGAAAACGATTTTCATCCTCCTTTTCCAAAAGTGCATGAAGTAATGCATCGCCGCCTACATGAATTTGGTGTCCTAAAAAATCCCACAAGTATAAGCATAACTGTGAGGATGAGAAAAAAACACATATTTCATTTCAAAGAAATCGAATGAGATGTATTAGAGGTAATTGCAAATATATGGGAGGAAATAAATCGAATAAGATAGCGGCATATAAGCGGAGAGAAAAGCAAAAAGTAATGAAATAGAAAGTAATGTCATGCCTAGGATGATCCATGTACATTGATGAATTTAAAATGTTGAGAATAAAGCAACAGATTGGGGCATACTAAACTTAAAAATATCAACTCATTTAATCGAATTTTTATATTGGAAAACGCAACTCTACGCGTACTAGCGTACAAAAATTTATACGATTACACACAGAAGAGGCATTCTCTATGGCTTTTCATGGATTTTTTCAGCCAGAGAAACCTAAACCATTCTGCTATACTTAGAACCATCAACATTATTTTTCAAGATGGTTCATAAAACTGTTACTTTCACAACGAATATCAATCGATGGGGAAAATAAACGCCAAAATAAGCAATATCCAATCCGATTGAGTTGTATATGAAGGGAAAAATGCCCCACGTCTTACCAACTACAATAACATATCTAAAATAAACCCACCCACAACGAAAATACTCAGTATTGTATCTCTCGTCCAACGAACGAATTCTCATAGGATGAAGTGATGTGGAGTGCTCTCCTTTTTTGTTTTTTATGTTGTTTCTCTCATGCAGAAAGTAGAATAAATTCATAACATGATTCTACTCAAAGAATATCTATTAATATAAAACTATTCAACTTATTAAGGCAATACCTTTCACAAAAACAGAATTCCGTACACTCCGAACGATATTTATCACCGCATAAATCAAAAGGCTCGCAGGAAGAAGTATGTAGAGAGCAATAAAGAGAGAAAATTTCGAAAGGCTGGGACGCTCTAAGAGCTGATGTTCCATCGCATTGAAGGAGGTAACCGGCCAATTATCAACACTGTCCATTAAGAATTTATTGAGATATGATTGACAGCCTGCATCACAGAGAACTAAAAGATGGAAGATGCGATGATCGCCAAGGTTTAACTTTTTGGGAGGAATAAATTCCGGTGATTTTGATTGTAATTTCAAAAGTATTCGACGAGACAAATGCTTTTCTGTCGGTTCTTCGATTGGTGCAGATGATGTATTATTCAGAATACCGAAAGGCTGTACACCAAATAAAAAATAGAAATAACTATCAAAAGTAACAATCAATGCGTATACACCTAGTATAACATGCGCAAAAATCATTACAAAGTCAGCATGCCAAATACAGTCCCAGTAAGTCCAGCATCATATTGCTTTACGAGAAAAATTCATACACTTATGCAAAAAGTTAAGGAACGAAACACACTCTTCCTTGCAACATAAAAAATGCACTCAATACAACTACCTCCTCTACACCACAGAGAAAAATGTAGGATGTACTCCTATATAAAATTATCAAGGGCCACATACATCCTTCTTGATGGATGTGCCAGTAGCTTCGTTTCGGATTTGCAAGAAAAGTTTATGAAGAGATCCAACCATATAAAGAGCATTGCTTTTTTGAAAGCTTCCTACTATTTGTGGTGCCAACGACTCCAATTCTTGCAAATCAATCTGGGATGCAGCATGAGCTATATGTTCAGAGCCAACCAATGATTTGGATTGGATAGGACGACGTTGTAAGAAGAATCGTGCGAGTGCTAATAATTCAAGTGGAGAAAATAATACGGCAGAACAAAGAGACATTATCTCTGCAAAATGCTCTCGCCCTAAAGCAAATACTGCCTTATTGTCAAGCCATGCAGTTTGAATAAGAGGAAGATATTGACCATCAGGAAATTTCAAGCATTCTGAAATGGGTGTGGTTTCCCTAATGGCTAAAAGTTTTTCACGGGGAAGCCGTTGCGTGAGTCGTCTAGAATCAAGTGGCCCCAATCCTACAATGACTACATGCGGCTGTACGCGTTTAAATTGTTGGACAGCTTCCCCTAAAGAGAAATTACCGGATTGTACTTTGGGTAGAATACTGACAAATTGCACATGAATATGTAAATTTGGTGCCCAATGTAAGCGCATTTCCAAGCGGGATGGAGACTTTGGAACGAAGCGAGCAGGAGGGGGAACAAACATTGATTTTGGTACTCCTGTATTAACTGTAACTTGAATGTTTGTTGATGATAGTTTAGCAGATGCAAATGATGTAAAACCTTTTTTTCTTATAACGGGTTGCGTCAATGAAGCGGCTACCAGTCCAGAGAGCCCATAGGGAAGGGAAAGATGCCGCCATTTACAAAAAATGGCACGCTTAGCCGCTACTGCATCATCTTCTCGTATTCGCTCATGCTGAATCAGAGCACCTTCAGATAAATCCACATCCTCTTCTATTGCAGGTAAAAAATGAGATGAGCTGAGGCTATGTGAAGCTGCTGCAGCATTAGTGAGCCAACGAATATTCTGGTCAGAGAGTTTAAGCCCGTAGTTTTTCAAGATTATAGAATGGTAGCAAACATCACGGAATGATATTGCATAGAGCGAGGAAAAGTGGGAAAATCTGCCAGAGAATTTTTTGCGTCGAGACAGGTGGCTGCGGAATATAGATTCAGAAGTGCAGAAACGGGGTTTTACATTAGCTGCAACCGCTGTCCACATTGACGGGCAATCAAAAGCGACAGTTTGCAGCATTTTTACTGGTACGTTTAAGTACAGGTCTGTATAAAAACAAAGAAACTACTTCTAGTTAGAAGCTCAGTGTACATTGCGTACGACACCCCTTTCATACAAAAAATAGTGTACTTTCAGATGCAAAAATGACATAGCGGAAGTTTACAAGGGGTCAAGTTTTATCCCATTTAAAATAATTAGGACAAGTGCGAGCGCTACCCTTCCAGCTGAGGAAATTTACTGTTTATTTCGCTCATCAAGTTTAGGAAGGCAAAGCAATGCTTCAGGAATAAAATGGGTATATATAGATTATTGGGTTTTGTTTTTGCATCATTGAATAAAAAGTGATAGCTTCCGGTAAATTACGCCTGCAGCCAGTTTTCTGGAGGGTAATCCGACTGAAAATATGTATTAACCAATTCATGACATTAACACAATTTTGTCTCATTATATTCACTTGTTTCCTTTTTATGATCAATATTTTTACTTTTAAGTTATGAAGCTAAGTGACACAGGAGATATTGTCGAAATACTGCATTGTTATGTCAAAACCATCGCATTGCTTAATCTGCAAACATAGATGCAAAAGCAAAAGGATAATCGTGATGACTCTTTCGTTTTACAATACGTTGATCACAACGCCATACAACTTCAATAAATTCAAGTAGCATCAGGCTAACATGAGTTACCGAGACTATAAAGTATTGATCATTAAGTAACTTTTCGCTAATTAATTATGGACATATTTACCTCTTGCAGAATTGAATTTTACACAAATTCAAGTATGCTATGTTTTCGCGAAGAGAGTTTCCAATTGAATGATTCTCCAGATAAGAGTTAATGCGACATATTTTGAGTGGCTTGAGTATCTCTATTACTTACAAACGGAAGCATTATATTGATTTTTTTCACAAGTCTAGTTCTATTGTATTGAAACACTTTTCAGAAGGTGTACCTACTCCGAAAATGGAAAGTTAAAAAAGGGAGCACATTTCTTGCATTACCATTATCAGAGTAAATCCATAAGTTAGCTAGATGGCCTTTATTATTTTGTCGTACTTGTACACCATGTTATCTTTTTTTGTAATTCAAATGTATTAAGTTACATTGCCAGAATGCTGATTGTGTCTCTCGTCCTTATACGCTTGGAATGGTGTTTGCTCGCCCGATTTTTCAATAGCGCTGTATTTCGTTGTAAATTTCTGCCGCGAGAAATTTCCGCGCCGGGGAAATTTTCTCACTAGAATATGCAGCAAGGCTTGCTTTACCATCCAATCATAGGCACGAAATTTTAGCCAGCCGTGCCAGGCCAATGGGGTAGCAGAATAATTTTTCCCAGGCAAATTTCTTTTGATGAAACGCCACAATCTTTTCGGTTGTAAGTGCAACGAGAGGAATCAGATTTTACACAAGCAATAATCTGTACGAGCGTTCTATTTTAATCATGGTATAAAAATCGTTTCTTTCTGATTTATTTCTACACAAAAATAGGTAGGAAGTTGGTGTCCCACATTTCTCTTTGTAAGAATTTTTGTTCATTTTGATAGCCAAATTTTGAATTTCGTTGTACGACGATATTTGTAACCATGGTAAACGAAACAGAACCACCGAAGGGCCAAGAGGCTCGAGATTCAAATACTTCAAAAAAACCAGTACGACCTCCCCGTCAAGCTCCTCCGTCGCCTTCTCTTTTTGATCAGCTATATTATCCTATTTCGAGATTGCCGGACCTTTGTAATTCATTCCTTTATGTGGTAATACTCGACGTGGATTTACTCTTTACCTTTTATTCTGGTGCATGCTTGTTCGAACTCCGGTTCTGGTATTTTTTTTTCGTTGTAATGCATAGTTCGCTCATACTACTGACCGGCTCCCTATTAGAGTGTGCAGAAGGCAGAAATTCTTCTATGTTTTCACTTGACCTTTTTTGGTGATTTCGACTCTTGTCACTTTGGGGGGCCTTTTACAATATAATTATAGGTAGTTCAGAGATCAGCATATGATTACCGATTATTGCTACTATGTATAGCTTTCCAGCTTTGATAATTCTTTTTTTGTGTCAGTGATAGAGCTCATCCTTATGTTGTGTGACTTCACAACTGCGTTATTTTTATTATGTAGTTATAGTATTACTCTTCGTACCATTATTCTAGTACCAGAATTATATTATAACATCACACTTATGCGTGCAAACTTTCTTGCAGGTGAGGCGATTTTTTGAAACAATTTTGAATCCTATGATTGACGTTAACTCTAACTCCTCTTACAGAGAGCCCTCCCGTGTAAGTTCTTCACCCGTTTTTGATGAAATACTGATCACTACTTATTCTCACCAAACTCTTTTTGTTTTCAATTTGGCGGCATGAACTCTTTAAAGATCCACAACTAGAGAAATCGTTTCATTAAAGATTCCTCAATTTAATACTTTCAATTTCTTAATGCAATGCCCTGGTCATTTTTTTCTTATGCTAATACGTGTTCAAACAATTCTTCCTTTATCGTTGCTCACTTTTTCTCTTTGAGTCGTACTTCTGAAACTGTGGTTGCTTCGATGCCTCATGTTGCAAGGGATACGACATCAAGAAAAATGGGGCTTTACGAGGATTTGTATCATTATATCCTATTTTTATAAATTTCACTTGAATTTTTTCTTGGCGTAACGCCTACACGATTGCTTCATTTCTCGTAAATTTGATTTGTTTTTCAGTATACGAACCGCTTCAGTTCGGTTCCTCGGTTTTCCACAATCCCTGGTGGCGGCTGACATTAAAGAGGAATGATTTTCGTTTCCTGCCTTTATTTTAAGTTGTAATTTCCTGCTTAGATTCGAATTTTCTCTTGAAAAAGGAAATCGTGGGAAGATACGCGTGTTCTCTTCTGGAAAACATCTACATCTACCGGAAGGAGTTTCAAAAAGTAAAACAGAGGATTCTAGCCTTTATTGTTTCTAATGTAAGCCACTCTACGATCTATACTGTCGCCTGTAGCTCAAAATCAAGCACGCATGGCACTCACTGCGTATAAAATGTTCGATAAACGAATAGTTTGCAAGTAAATCCTCGCTTTTGTTTTTACATTTATTCATTCTCTTGTTTGCTGTGGTAATATCTAAAACCACAGCGTTTCTTTAATTTCATATATGAACACATACAAATGATTGGAGACCACCTTCGTTATGTATGTGTCTTGTTTTGGAATACTACATTCCTGGAATAGCATCCATGTGTGCGATTCAATGAAAATTCTATAAAAGCTTTATGTAATAAGTGGAAGGATTAGAAAAAAAATTTGGGAATAACATTTCGACAGGTAACATGAACTAATCTTGTGTACGTCTTTTCATACCTGTTTACAGCACATCCATGTATACTTAGCTTGTTTGCTACGCTCCGCTTTTGTCTTGAATGTGCTTGGATGTAGATATAATACTATGCTATGAGGCTCCACCCACAGGTAGATGGCTTAATCTTTCTTACCATTTCAGTAGAGAATCTTCCAGGGAAAATGCAACTTTTTTAATTTTGGCAGTGTAAACGAATATCATTCCGAGATATGTGTGCAGAATACATATCGATGCGGCAAGGAGAAATGTATAACGTATGAAGTAGAATAACTTGAAACATTGGTCTACAATGAAGTATTTTACGGAAACTTGGTTGTACACGTTGCGTAGGTGTACGTACAACGATTACCTTGCTCATCATTTTCTTATTAGCATTTTCTTAGTCTTGCTATAAAATTCTAAGTTTTTTCAAGTAGATCTTTTTTTTTGTGTTTATGTGTTTCTTTTTTAAAATATCCTGATTGTAATTCATTTTTGTTCTTTCAAAAGACGATCTTATACGTTCTTTGTGAAAAGTATGAAAGACACAGATGAAGCTCTCTTATACTCTTTGATAAATTCTTCACTTAACATAACGTACTTCGTATAAACGAAACCAGGATAGCACAGCTTTTATTATGGGAAGATAGTAACTAGAAGTACTTCTTCAGAAGATTCATGAGACTCCAAAAAAATTGGGTCTAATCCTACTTTCAGTCATAATTTTTTTTTTAAGCAGCGCTTTCGAAACTCAAATTAGCACCTCAGTAATGATTGTAAAGCGATTTACAGACGTTTGAATAGTAAGGAAAATAGTGAACATGGAAGAGCACATTAATGAGATGTGGAGAATAGGACCGGAGTAGCTTTCCTTTCATGCGTGTCATCTTTCTTTTTGTAAATTTCTATAAAAAATTGAATAGTGTGTGATGTTTTCTTGTGTAAAACTCCTTGTTGTTTTATTCTTTACAACTTTCAGTAAGCAATAGTTTTAGTATCTTATGCGTGCTTTTCTGAGGGAGAGCATTTCCGTTTCTATTCTCTAGATATTTCTTATCCTTCGAACCTACGCGATCATAGGTAAAATATATCCTGGTTTCAGTCCATTATAATTTCTCTATTCTGACAATTGGAGATATACACTAGAATATATCAAAAAGAAAACAGACTAGAAAATTAATGGAGAAACTTTGACACAAATACATTAATAAACGCGTCTATCTGGTTTCTGCGAAAATAAAAAAGTTACCAGTAAACCAATTTTGAAGATAAAGTAAGGGTAGAAGAAATGAAAGGAATTCATCTTCAAAGTAGACAGAATTACAACGGTGCGGATAAATACAGGGATTAACTAGATAGAACAGTTTTTCTGAGAGAATTTCTCATTGTGGTCATTCTGTTGCAAGCAAATGCGTGACTGGGAAGCCAAGAAATAATTTCACATCCGTTAAAAAATTCATTGGGTGCCCTTCCATTTGTGGCCATAATTCCCTTGCACAGCTATGGTGTAAATTCTTATTCTGGAAAGGAAAACAAGCTATAAATTTTTTAGAAATGAGGAAAACAGAAAGTAATGAAGGATAAACCTAGTAAAAATACAATAGAAAAAGTATACACACAAAGATAAGAATGCTATAAAAATATGGCAACAACAAGCATGAATACAAAAAGAGCATTATTGCTTTGGTCCATAGAAAAATGGTATACACACAGTAGAGTAAGAATAATGCAAAGAAAATTAATTTGTATATACAGAAATTTCCATTGTAAGGACATAATATTTACAAGGATGTCATGAAAGCGAATAGGCACAAAAATACAAACAAAAAGTAGCTGATAAATTAAAAACTAAAATTAGTAAATCGCACATAAATTTAACGTTTATGCTAAACATCATGAAAAAATATATAAACATAATACAAAGGCTACTTTATATATAACAATTCAAGAATTTTAGAAAAAAATAAAGATGTAGAAGAAATAGCAAGCAATTGCATTATACAATAATTTTTAGCAATGTAGTGCAATAAAAATAATTTGAAAACTTTAAAAAATGTTAAAAAATACATAAAAAGTTGTAGAATTTTATAACAACACTAAGAATCAAGTTTCAAACAAATTTCTAAAACATTTATTGATTGCTACTAATAATAAAACTTAAATTTATTCTTTCTTAATCACATGATTGTACCTTTACTATAAGCCATAACTTTTTCTTTAATCTTTCTGCCTGAGAGAAAATAGGTGGGAACGTACCTAAACACAAAAAAATTTCAAATACTTAGAACATGAAAGTATAATTAAAAAAACTTTCTTATATAGTAAGCACTTCCCTTTCATTTATTTTTTACAAGTAAAAAAATTGTATGCAACAAATAATTTAAACAACATATATGTAAGAATAAAAAAACTACAGAATGGTCAAAATTATAAAAAATTAACAAAATCGAAAAACACGAGATTAAACAAATAATGATAACAAGAATGTAAAGCAACAGCAAAATTCCTATATTAGGGTAAAAAAAGTTTAAATAACAATAAAAATTTATAAAATCTCACTAGATTAAATTAAGATAAGCCAAGCAAAATAAAAAACTATATATTTATAAACACTATAATAATTTTTCCTTTAAGATATACATTAGAATAGTTTCCTTGCATAAATAGGTGCTTTCTAGTAAAAAAATATAGTAAAAATTTCTCAAATATCCAGAAAATATTTTAGAGCTTTTTCTCTCCTTGTGTAAAAATAAATAAATAAAATTGCATTGCAAAAATTATTTTATTAATAAATAATATATACTCTAGTTTAAAACTATTATTTTAATATATCAATGATTCAGTAACGGTGAAACGCCAAACGAGATCTCACTATAATTTTATTATTTAAAAATTTTGTTTTGCACACTCAAAATAATAAAATTATTACATTACTTTGTAACTATTTTAACTTATTTTATACTTTCTTTCGTCTTCAAATACTTGCTGAGTTTTATACTACAATTAATTATTTACATAGCTATGCAGTTTAACTTTAAACTTCATAAAGTATTCACTGATATTTTACCCAAATGTTTACTGTCTTTTGATGTAAAATACTTAATTAATTTTTAAAATAAATTTTTACGTAACTTATTTACATTAAGTTCCTATTCTTAGTGCTAAAAAGTTATTTTAATATATATTTTTTGGTACGTTGTTTACTTTAATGAATTATATTTATGAAATGTTTTACTTGTATTATACAAAACATAAAATCTTACCCTCTTTATAAAAAGTTTCTGTGATAATTGCAAGTAGCTCTATAGCAATGCAAAGAAAATCTTGTTCTTTGTAGGATATTTTGGAAAAAATAGAAGCATGATCTAAAAGACTAATAAAGACAAATTTTTTTTTAATGTAAAGTTTTATTAAAATGAATTTTTTTAAAATTATAATAAAATAATATATAAAATGAAAACCACTTCTAGAGGAATTTTCAAATATACGTAAGTTATATATATTTCTTTTTCACATATAACCGTGTTTAAACATACTTACCCATTTAATAACTCCACAATTTGTGTTCTTACTTTATTAGTTTTCTGAATCTGAAATAGTTATTTTGGGTAATAAATAACCAAGAATAAATATAATTTTATATAACAAAATTTAAAGAAATGTATGCATAGTATCCTACAAAATTGCAAAAAAATATAGTATTAGCTGTTTTATAAAAATAATTTCTTTGAATAATCTTTTAAAATTTATCTGTACAGATATAATAAAAATAGTATATAGCAGTACTTACATCTCTCAAAAATAAGCAATAATTTACAACAATATGAATATCTTGTGGATTCTGTAAAAATTAAACAAAAAATATTTTTATTGTACAAAATAATAACATGTTCAGTGGCAAGATTATTTAACTTTTTATTTTTTATATCGCTTTATAATTTTATATCAAATTTTCAAATCTTTTATTTTTTTACCAAGAAATGAAATTGATAAGAAAAAAATGAATAACAAAAAAAAATATATAAATAAAGAAATAAATCTATCGAAAATCAAAACTATTAAACTATACTCCCACTTTTAAAAAATTAAAAATTAAAGCTAGTGTTTTTAATACAACTACATACATATAGCAACTAGCAAATTTATTTTATTAATGTTTAATTTCTATGCATTTTCACTATTTTTGAAGAAAAACTTTATTAAGCAAAATTATTTTTGGTGTTTTATTTTATTTTATATAGAAAATTAACAAACCTGCTAAATTTTGAAAATGAGATATCATGCAATTATAATATATATATATATTTTATACATTTTTATACTAAAATTGTCATTTTAATCAATTTAAAAATTATCCATATCACACTGATTTTTTGAGAAATGCTGCATTTTTGCAAACACTCAAACACAGTTACCAAATTATAAAAAAATAGAGAATAAGTAAAAATAAATGAATAAAACATTTATTAACATACCAACTCAATTGCTTTTTCATAATATATTTTAGCCTCCAATTTTTTATTTAAGTCAAAATCAAGAAATTCACCATAATGATATAAAACTTTTGCATTTGTTGGAAATGCATTAATTGCTTCCTCATAAAAACGTTCAGTTAACTGTTAAAATAAAAATAAATACTAGTATAGGCACATAATAATACAATAAAAAAGATTGTAAAACTTTTAATTATAAATAAACTAGATTTTTAAAAATTCATTTATTTGAGTTACTTTAAAATAAAAGTTAATTTTAAAAAGTCATCAAATCTAAAAATTTATTATTAAAAATTAGCAAAAGTTATTATTTAAATAACACATGCTGCAGAACGTATATATTAAAATAAATACAAACAAAAAAAATATGTAAATTATAGTAAGCAATTAAATAGTAAATAATATTTATATTGATTATATATAGAAATAGCAGATTAAAAAATTAATTATTATAGAAATGTAATGTCTCTTTTTCCAATAAATTTTTTTAAAATTTTTTCTACGTTTATGAAAATGTTTAATATTTTTGTATCTTATTTTCTATAAACTTTATTTTTTGTTGTTTTATTGTAGAATTATTTTTTTTAATTAAACTATATTTTTTTTCATTGTTTCTTTTTTTCTTAAAAATATTATGCATTAATACTCTGTAATTAAAATTTATTTACTCGATTTTTAATTATCAAAAGTACATGTATTTCTTAAACTCATAAATACTTTGTTATGTTGAGTTAATAAGTTGGTTAGTATATATATTTTACAATATGACATGTTTTTCTTTAAATTGCAATTTTACCTTTGTAGTAATTATTAATATCTTTACTTAAAATGGAAATATTTATTCTTACATTTTGAAGACTTAAATAGTCCAAAATTATTCGTCCATAATCACATATATTTTCACCACACTTTGGATCATTTCTATAGCCAAAATAAAAATGGAAAAAATAAATTGTGACTCTGATTTTATCATTACATAATAGAAACAAATTCTAAAAAAATTAGATACTAGCTACAAAATTTCATAAAAATAATTAATAAAATTGATAATAAAATGATACTACTCAAAATGTTTTACAATAAATAATTAATTAAACAAAAAAAATTATAACAACAAATAAATATTCAACTTTCTTGCAAAATAAAATATAAGATATGTGTGGCCAAAAAAAATAAATAAAAGAAATTTCTATTTAAACAACCGTATATCCATAATCTTTAAATTTTTTTTAAAGTTTAGTCTGACTTACTTTAAACAGTGAGTAATCCATGGTTTCCACCTTTCTAATTCTAAAAACTAATCCATACAAATATTTTAAAATAAAGAAATAAAACATTTACGTCTTTACTAAGCTATTTTAATAAAAGGTATTTTCAAAAAATTGTTTAAAGTAATCTATAGAATTAAAAATTAATTAAAATTTTTTTTGTTGTTAATAGTATATTTGCATTTATAACACGCTATATTAAATATCAATTTTTATAATTTTGGTTAATAAACAATAAATTTTATGTAAAAATAAATCTTTCATAAAAAAGGTACAAATTGCTTATATTTATTAAAATAAATCAATGGATTCAACCTAAATTTAAAATCAATATTTAAAAATTTTTATCACACACTACACTTGTTTTATAAGCATAAAAAAAATTTCTATAAGAAAAACGTTTAAAAAATAAATATATATAATTAAAATTTTTATATTTAGGAATTTTGAAACTATATTTTTGTTATAGTAATTATTATATTTATATAAATGAATTCATAAAAAAATTTTAAGTTATAAGTTTTAAAATAAAAATTATACCATATAAAAACAGTTTAGCTTACATGTTCAAATATAAGTGGATCATCGTATACAACAAGAGATGACGAAGTTTCAGATGGCTCATTAATTTTTAAAATAGCAAAAAGTCCATTTCTATAAATTAAATCAAATTGATCAAAATCAAATTGACTTCGAAAACAAAATCTGTATAAAAAATATGTAAATATAAAACAAATTTTCTGTTTCTATTTTAATTCATAACATTTTCTATTTCTAATATAAAAATATTAAATTTTATTTTTTATTATAATTCAAAAGATTTTTTATTTATGATATAACATATAAAATATTAAAAAAAAATTTCTTACCTTTGTGTAAAAGGAAGGTCATATTGACAATGAAATTCCTTTCGTTTTAAATTAGCTGCTAAATTGCGTATAGTAATGTCTGCTTGTCCTAATGGTTCTATAAAATAAAAAAATTATAATCTTCATAAAATTCTTTTTATAAATATATATTAAAAAAACATAATGAAACAAACTATAATAAATTTTTAAAAATTAAAAAAATATATCAAACATTATTACTTATCAAAAAAATAAATAAAAATAATTTTAAAAACAAAATTATTATTTTTAAGACACGAGTAAAATAAAAAATAATTAACAATTAAAAAAATTTTGATTTTAATACAAATGTGTTTATATATAAAATTTTCCAAACATTATTTATATATTTATTTAAAAAATAGACATTTAATTTGTTGTTGACAAAAATCTAGTTGCTAAAACTTTATTTGAATGCATTCAATAAATGTGCTTTTGCAAATTAAAGTATATAAACAATTTTTTGGCACATCTAATTTTTTTGCATTCAAATTTATTAGAATTCAATTTTATAATTAAAATATTTTTATTTTATTTCCAAAACATTAATCGCATTTAAAAAAATCCCAAAATTACCAACAACAAAATTAATTTTGCAATTACTAAATTTCAAATGCTGTTTATAAAAAATAATTTTTTTTAAATTTAAAAAAATATTATGTATAGCTTTTATTTATTATTTTCTATAAAAAAAGTAAAAATATTTATGTTTCCATTTTATAGTTTAAAGAAAGTAGAAAAGTTATATTTAATCTCATATTTTATTTATAAAAATAATATGTGTAAAACTAACCTATACAACGATAAATATTCAAAATAATATATTCTGCTTGATATTCATTTCTTAATATTTCATTATATAGAAGTGGCTGAGGGCATCCAGTTGTAGCGTAGTAGAGTTGACACTAAAAAAATAATTTTATATTTAAAAAATATAAATATATCTAGCAAAAATATTTAAAGATAGTAGCAAAAAAAAATAATACAAAGCATGTATAAATTATTATTTGATTAACTATAATAAATAAAATAAAATTATCGTAATATGTTTTTATTTGTACGCACACAACACATAAAATAAAAGCACAAACTGTAATTTTTGTAAAAGAAATAAAATATAATTTTAAACAAACAATAGTGTACTTTTTTGTTTATTTATAAATTATATTTACTAGAAATTACAAAAAAATAAAAGTAAATTTTTTTTTTATAGTATTTTTATTAAAATATATATATACATAAAACCCAGAAAAGAAATAACTTAATAGCAGTATAAACATTCAAAAATTAAAAATGTTAAAAATGTTTTATATCAAAATTATTTGATCTAAATATAAATTTATAGTATTTACATATCTGTAAAGTTTAAGATAATAAATTCACATATTTTATTTTTGCCATTTATAAAAAGGATGGAATTTTTTTCTAATTCTAAAGGGAATTTTGTACTGTGCATTTTATTTATAATTTTTATTTTTTAATTAAATTTGATCATTTCAATTAATTGTACTATACTATTGTGTTTTAGTAAACAAATTTTTTACAGTGTGTGTTAATAAAATAAATTTATTTTTATTATTTGAAAAAAAAGTCAATGATTTTTTTCAATGTTTTTCTTATTTTAGTTTTTATAAATTAAAAATATTAGCTTTTTTAATATAAATATTATAAAATTTTTTTGCAGTATTTAATAAATAAATTAGCAAATATAGAAAAACTACGAGTTTAAAAAACAAATTAAATAGCATGAATGGTAAAAAATTATGTAAGAAAGAAGATAATTAAATAGATATATGTAAATTATAGTTAAATTTTTACTTTTTTAAATTTATAAATGTGCCGTAATTACTTAAAACCATACAGTAAAAATTAAAATTTTTACTATATATCAAAGTTTATACTTTAAATGTTTTTTCTTTTTTGGGCATGTCATTGCATCTAATTTTTCTACTAAAATATATAACTATAATCATATATTTACTATTTGCAATTTGTAATATCTATTTAAAATATAATTTGTACTCAATATTCCCTTTTATAAAATGTAAATTTCTAAACTTAACTACTAATTATAGTAAACATTTTATATTCTTTTTAAATTTGTTATTACAATTTTATTATATAGACATATATAAATTATAATAGTATAACTTTACTCGTTTTCTCATTTCAAAACTTTCATACTGAGGATTGACCACCATTTGTAATTGTGTTGCTGCTCGCAAAAATCCACTTGTAGGAATGTCTGAGAGACATCCACTTCCTTTAAACAATAATATAAATTTTTTTTATAATAATTAAATCCTTATTTAAAACACTGTTTATTAAACAATATACAATAAATACTCTATAATATAAACAAACAATGTTTATAATTTAAAACTCAAAGTACGTACATTTAAAAATAAGCATTTTTCTTATTTATTGTTAGTAGGTGTTGTAAAGGTAAACGCATATTTACATACACTTTATTTTTTTAACAAAAAAACTTAATTTGTTGCATAGGTATTAATTATCCAAATTTCAAATTTCTTTTTATTTTATTAACAAGCAAATTTATTGACAGTATTATTTATTTTATAGTTTACCTGCAGGAATATTTTTGTTTATCCATAAAACTAAAGAGTTTTTACTATCACTGTATACATTTTCTCCCTCAGGTAAACGAGTTATTTCCTGTTTAAATAAAATATATTTTAATTTTTATTAGTTATTGATTTATTAAACACATCTGTTAAATATTTTTCTAAATTTAACATTATAAATATAAAAATATATAAAATAGTTTTCTATCAAAAACGATATAAAACTAGCACAGACAAAAAAAAAGTAAATAACTTTTTATAAAACAAGAAAATTATTATTATTTAATAGCACTATAAAATAATTTATATTATATACTCCGTATAAAGAAATCATCAATATCTATATTAAAAAAATTTGCGAATCTAATATAAAATAAAATTTTATCAAAATAGCGTTTCCTTAAATCACAAAATGCTTTTAAATCACACTAAAAGTAAAAAAATAGCATTTCATAACACTTTCTTACATGTTATACTCAAGTATATTATGCATGTTTTAAAATAAAAATTTTAAATAAATAAAATTATAATTATATTTTATGTTCTAAATAAATAATACAAAAATTTACATTAATAAAACGTACATTTCGAGGAAACCTAAAAAATAAAGGATAAAAACTTGACAAAAACAAAACCAAATTTAAAAGTTTATAGGCACATTTTAGAAATGCAAAGGAACGTGTAGATCTGAAAAAAAATATATACAATAAATGCTTAATACAAAAAATTTTAATACAAATTATTAATACTACTAACCATATTTAAATATACTTGTTTTAAAATTTTTTTTTTAAATGAAAATTTTAATTTATCAAAAAATAATCATATTAAAATAAAAATATTAAATGTACTTATAAAGAAATTAGAAAAATGCACAAAAAAAGAAAAAATATAATTATTTTTATTTTTAATAATAATTTTCATATCAATAAACAAGAAATTACACACATTTACTATATACAAAAATTTTTTAAAATATTAAATATTGCATACAATTAAAATAAAAATTTTTTAAGCAAAATAAACACAAATCCACATATATAATAAAAAAATATATAAGTACTTACTTTAATACATGTTTTAGAAATAGATTTTTTTTATTAATAAAAGAAATTATTTAAACTTTATAAACAATTTGAAAATGAAAATAACTTTTATGTTTATACTTATAAAATAAAAAATCAATAAAATTAGATTATAGAAATATATAGATTTATACTGTAATTTTTTGTTTTTTGAAACAAAAAGGTTATATTTAAAGCCTTTTAAAAATAAGTAATACATATAAATTGTTTTTAAAAAATTTTGTAGTTTAAACATTAAAGAAATAATTTTTTGAATTTTTTTTAACAAAGTTTATTGTCACATTGTTACTCTAGTGTTTTATAAAAATATTTAGTAACTAAGAAAAAAATTATTTTTTAATCACAAAAAATTAATTTATATATAGATTACACAAGACGTATTTAAGTACACAAAAAAAATATTAAATATAAAAGGACAATTATTATTAATTGTATAACTTTTTTTAAAAAAAAAATTCAATTTTACTTACTTTGAATGTGCAATTTTGGAATTTAGTTTTTGCGCAGAATCTTTTGTTAAGCAAATTGTTCTACTAATTTGTTTTATAAGATTTAAAATTTTTTTCCAAAACGATAAAGAAAAAGCCAGACTTGCAAAGATAAAAAGTAAAGGAAGAAAAAGTAATCGCAAACGTGCTACTAATAGCATCAATAGAAGTGAGAAAATAGACTGGAAGTAACACACACAAAATAAAAATTTATTTAAAAACATTTTTAAAAAAATACAAATAATATTTTTATTTTGTTATATTGTGTGCTTGCTTACATACGCATTATTATTTGTAAAAAATTTTATTTCTATTTTCCAAAAGCCTATTTTGTAAATAAAAAAAGTGTTTAAAAAAAGATATAGATTTCATTTAAAATAGTTGTTTTTTGAATATTTCTTTGATTAATGCATTTTCATTTTTTAATAAAAAATACTTTGCTTAATACAAAATTTTAGACTATTCTATTACAATGTAGCTACTTTTTTTAAATACATGAAATTTTTAATTTTATTAGTATTTTATGTAATTTTTATTTACATAAAATTCTTTTACTAAAAGTAGTTTATAACGGTTAATTTAAAATAAAAATTTTTAAATAAAATTATTAAAAATAAAAAATTGAAATTGAAGAATTTTATAACATGTTTATAATCTTTATATATTTACTTGAATAAGAAAAAAAGCAATTTCTACAGAAAATGTAGGAGGCAAAAGATAGTCCAGTTGCAAAGGTGGAGAAGAGTAAGAGCAAGAATTGGATGTGAAAGATGGGCTTGTATTAATTATTTGTTTTCTGTTTTGCAAATTCAAAGCATTTCTCTGAAATAATGAAAATAACATATAAAGCAGTAAAAAATTGTGTAAAAAATAAGTCTACAAAAAAAAATATAAAATAACTAACATTTCTTTTTTTAAAATACGTATAATTTATTTCTAAAAAAAATTATTTTTAAAAAAAATATCCAAGGAGTAAAATAACTTAATTGCATAAAATCCTCATATATCTGCAAACATTCCAATTTAAAAAAAAATATTAACTTTAAAAAACACATTTATGAAACAAAAAGGCTAAATATATATATATATATAAACATAAAACTAATTTAAATTAATTTTACAACTATAAAATACTATAATTAATAAATCCAATTTATATATTCATAATTAAAACGAAAATAATTCAATTTAACCATTTTTATTAATACATTTATGCAATGATAAAAAGAATTTTTATATTGATTACTATTCACTTTTTTGCTTTGTATTACACTTGAAATGCTTGCAGCGTTTTTATCAATAGAAATTTTATTTTGAAAATTTTCTTTTGTTGGGGCGTCTGTTTTGGCACCAAGAAAAACATTCCTTAAAAAAATTCAATAAACACTTAAAATGAAAAACTTAATATTTAAATATTAGACACTACTTTATAAAGTATACAAAGTAAAAGATCAAGTTTTCTAAAAATAAAAATTATATAAACTAATACAAAAAGAATTAAACTTTTTTAACGTTTTTAAAAATAAATTATTTCACATCTAAAAATTTAAAATTTTTAGAGAAGAAAAAGAATATCTCTAAATATTTAAAACTACAAAAGTATTTTAATACACTTAAAACAATTTGATAATATTCAAAATTAATTGAAATAATTTTTTAATTAAAAAGATATTATTTAAAAATTTTAATTAACAATTTAAATATATAGAAATATTTTTTATAAAAGCATAAACATTTTTTGCATTCTATCCTTTATAAAAAAATATAAATTTTGAAAATGGAATAAGAATACACAGGAAAAAAAATTAAAATAAATAAAGAAATTCATTAGCATTTTTTTAAAACAAAATCATTTATGTTTTGTGTATCAGCCAATAAAAAATATTGTAATTAACTAGAAATTAGGATTTCTTTTAATTCATATAACAAAATTTAAAATTAATATATTATTTTTACTCTTCTAAGTCGAGAATGTTAATATATATTATTTTTAATAAAAAATTTACAATTTAAAAAAAAATTTCAAAGTTATTCTCTTGCTATATATATATTTTTAAATTCTAACTAAACTGTTGCTTTTATAGTATGTAGAATTTTTTACCAATATATAGCGCTATAAATATATTCTCCCACACAAGAGAGAAAACAAAGAGTGGCCATAACAGAAGAAAAAATAATAACTTTGGATGGTTTTAAAATGTTATACATAAATAATGGAAATCCTTGAAATTCCTTGCAAAATAAAAAGTAACAAAATAAAAGTATTAGCATTTAAATTATAAATACAATATTTTACACTTATACATAAATGTATAGCATTAATATATTTACAATTTTAAAAACAATTAGTAATAAAAATTTAAATATTCTTACAGTGCCTCCCATATAATATATTGTTGTATCAAATGTATGCTTTATTTGGCCTATTTTCAAAAGAAACAATTCATATACATGAGAATCTTCGCTTGTTTTCCTAAAAAAATAAATAATAGTTAAAAATATACAAAAATAATAACGAATAAAAATTATATAATATAATTAAATAGACAATAAAAATAATAAGCAAAACGTAGTAATTAATATTGGCCATAATTTGATTAATAAAAATTTCTACATGTACCTAAATAAAAAATTGCAAAAACAATATAATGAGCTATAAAAACAATTGAAAAAAACGAGCAAATCAACAATTTTGTAAAATTTAATAAATATTAAAATAAAATAATAAAAGTTTAAAACGGATTCCATTTAATTTATTTTTAAAAAACTTATCAAATGCTGTTTTTTTTTAAATTAGAGAAAATCATGCAAAATTTGCAAAAAATAATTTTTTTAGTCTGATACTATTATATTAAATAGAGTTCATAATAGCTATTTTTATATTTACAAATAAATAAAATTTAATAATAAAATAATTTTACTTAAAGTTATTTAGAAATGAATTTTTATGTATTCAATCAAAATAAAGTTTAAATTTTTATTATATAGTTTAGAATAACTATAAACTATAAAAAACTTTTGTATCCTCTCTAAAATGACAGTATATGCAATTTTAACAAAATTATGCTTTTAAAAGATTGTTAGAATATTAAAAATGTATTTAATTTATTTGAATATATTTTTCATTTTCAATTCTATATTATATAACCTCACCCTAACATTGGAAATCGCAAAATTGCAAAAATGACGATGGAAATACTTCCCATTATAAAACTTTGCTTCAAATGAAAAAATAATTGTTTTATAGTCTTCACTAATGCAAAAAAAGTACATTAAAATACAAATAAATAATAATTAAAATAAAAAAGCTACATTTTGTTTTATCAACTATTAAAACGTACAAAAAAAGTCATACTAAAAACAAAGAAACTTAATTTTTACTGTAATAATAGGTTTCCAAAATAATTTTATTGCATTTAAAATAAAAATAGTTTATACACCTAACGCAATAAACTAATAAATATTTAAAATACAATTTATATATTAATGCTTTTAATGTTTCTACATTGATTTTCTTTCTTTATACTTCCACCAAAACGTATATAAAAAAATCAATCACTTTTTTTATTCCAAAAAGTTTACATTAAAAAATAAAAAATTCATAATACACAGTAATACAATAATTTGAGTGTTTTGTTACTTTTTATTAGAAAATTTCAAAAAGTAACAAAAATTAATTATATTTTTATTTATAAAAAATAATAATTAGCTTAAGCAGGAGGGAAAATTTTTTAAGTACTTTTTTATTTTCTTTTTTAATTATTACTTTCCATTTACTTAAAAACATTTAAATTTTTTTAAGCGGTGCATTATATAAAATTTTTATTTTTAGAGTATACATTTTGCATAAAGTACTATCTTTTACTATTTATTTTTGTAAATTTTTTGTTTGTAATATTGCAAAACTTCAATAAAAAATTTTAATTTTATACATAAAAATTTAAACATTCACAATACATTATAAAAAATCAATTTGCACATAAAATAAAAATCTTTTTGAGCAAAATATTAATTTTTGGAGTATTTGAATAATAAAAATATTTTACATACTTTTGTGTGGATATCTCCTAGTTTTCCAAAAGAAAAGAACACATAACAATGAAAATAAAACATAAGGAAAAAAAGAGTGTACCTAAAAATAAATTGAAAACAAAATATATACTAATTAATTTTGTAAAAAGCCTAGTAAAATAAAATATGTATTAAAAACTATTTCTTTAAATATTTTTTACTTTTTTGTATTTCATCAAATATTTTTGAACTTTTTTGTATTCCATTCTTTTTTGTTTAATTTTATAATTTCTTTTACATATATTTCATACTTATACTCTTTTTTTCTTACTAAATATATTTTATAAAAAGAAAGCTAACGTTTTAAAAAAGTATTTATTAAAAATAGTATTTTGGTAATTATTTTTCATTTTTTTCAAGAATTTAAAAAAAGGTTTGTTTTTTTAATATGCTTATTATACTGTTTTATTAATTTTTCTTACCAAATACAACGAAAATGCTTGTAGATAAAAAACACATCCATAGCAAAAAATATATATAAGAAATATTTGGAGAAGAGCCTCTCTTAATGAATAACCCAACAAATAAACAGCATAGAGCGCTATTATCTGCAAAAATTCATTTATAACATATAAGTTAAAACGCATAGTAATTAATATAAAATAATAATTTAATCATAATTAAAATAAAAGTTAGCTTATACACACAGTTAGTTTTTAATTTATTAAAATATGTAAATAAAAAAATCAATTTCAAGCAAAATAAAATAAATAGTATTAAGTGTAATGAAAAAACAAATGTACCATGAATGCATTAAATTTTTTTTTGTATAACCAAATATAGATAAAATAAAAATAAAAAGCACTCAAATGCGTATAAACTAAGAATTATTTTATAAAAATATTAAAATATTCTTTTATTAAAAATTATTGTCTGAAAAATTACTATACAAATATAAAATAAAATATAAAATTAGTAAAACTTATTTTTATTTCATCTAAAAATTAAATCTTTTAATTATAATGTGTTTTCATACTCAAATAAATATTTATACTATGGCAATGCCTACTTACTTGTATTGTTAAATAAAATACGCTAAACTGCCAAAATAGCATAAAAAAAAAAGTAGAAAAAAATAGTAAACACTTTACTATTAACTGAGAATTCTGAAAATAAATTATTAAAAAATGTATAGAAAAAAATATTGAATCCCCCTTGTAATTTAAAAACAAAATAAAAGTAGATACTAAAATTATTCTAAAAAATACCAACAAATTATAATAAAAACAATGCATAAAACCTCTATAAAAAATATTTAAAATAGAAGCAAAGTCTATCATATAAAAATATTTGTTTTGTTTCTCCAAAAACAAACAATTCTCCATAAAACGAAATAATCAAATATATTTATTTTAAGCTAAAAAAATGGAATATAAAACTTATTTTTATTAAAAATACAAAAATACATAAAAGATAAAATACTACTAAATTTTATAAAGTAGATTTTAATAATATTTTTTTTGCAAAAATCTTTTCTATGAAAATTTAAAACACTTTTCATTTTTTATTTTATAAATATCATATTTACTTTGCGAATATTACACACATACTTTACATTACTATTTTTACACTTTTTGCTTACTTCGTATATTTTATTTTTTTTTAAAATTACATATTTATTATCCATAAATGCTTTTTTTTCACAATTATTTTTAATAAAAATTTTTGTATTTGACCTGTAATTTATATGATCTTAAGAATGCAATGAGTAAACCAAAATTCATCCATAAAAAAGGAAGCGCCCAATTCTCGCGCAATGGAATTGCTAAAAAGTATTAATAAATAAATGTTTATAAAAAATAGTATTCAATAAAAATAAATTATAAAAAAACATGAAATAAAAAAACATTCTTAAAGCTAGATATGCTAACCAAAAAAATAATGCATTTATATTAACTGTTTATATATTTTTATTATTTATCTTTATTGAAAATCTTTTTAATCAAAATTTAAAGTTTGGTTAATGGTTTTTTAGTTTAAAAAAAGAGTACATGTTATTTGTAATAATTAGTATTCTTTTCAAATTTTATTCCCAAAAATATAAAAAACAAAATAATCAATAGCTTATTTTTTAAAAAACAAAATGTGAAAATAGAAAATAAATAAAAAAACTCAAAACTGTAATTCATTATACAATAGTGCACATGTATATATGGAAGTAAAAATAAATTTAACTCTAGTTCCGAAATTTAGAAAAGAATAAATTTTAAGTTGGATATTTTATATAGTATTAAATAATATTTATATTCAGAATTTATTATTAAATTTAAAAATTGTTTACCTGTATAGCGTGATACTAACTTCTCAACAAAATTTCCAAAAAAAAAAGTAACGGCTGCAATGCCACAATTTATGCTATTTCCTTTGAAAAATATGCATTACATTTATAAATTAAAGCAAACATTGTGTACAAAATAAAGTATTATTGTATATAAAATAAAGAAAAAATTAAATTTCCAATAATGTCTGCATGCTTGCAAAAGCAATCAGTAAAAAAATTCAAATAATTTATAGTAAAAAATAAATAATTTACTAATAAGCATTGAAATTTTTTTTTAATAAAAAGTTTTCTATGTGCATTTTTCTCATATTTTTAAAATAAAAATGGCATTCAACGTTTATACTAACTTTTTTATGTAATTAAAACTTTATTTTATTTCTCTTTTGCAAAATTTATGTATAAAAATTAAGTATAACAACAACATCAAAATTTTTGTTGTATCAAATAATTAAATCAAAACTTTTTTCTGTTTCTATTTTTGTTTAAATTAAAAAATTTCCTAAATTCTAAATAAATTTTTTTTAAGTTTTATAAAAATGAGTAAAAATCAAATTTTCTTGTTTTTTTTACATTACACCATAAAATGAAATTTTTCTTTAAATGAGTAGCTATTAATCATATTACAATTCATCATTTTTTTTCTATATTAAACTTTTTAATTGCAAGTCTATAGCTGCTATAAAAACATATATATATAACTTTAGTAGAAAAAAAGAAACATTGAATTCCTACTTTTAGTAATGGAAAAAGTATGTTTAATTTCTAAAATTAATTTAAATACATCAATTTCAATTTTTATTTTAAAATAGTATATTATTCAATGCTCACCAAGATAGGCAGCTGTACATCCGATACAAGAAATCATAAATCCTTGCAATAAAATAACTTCATAAAAATGCATAAAAATGTATTAAAATGTTTATAATTTAATAAAATAAATTTTAATACATTTCATCATTTATTTAAATTATATTTTTTGATGTATATGTTTTTAAAAAAAATATTTTTTTACTTTATTTTGTTTTGTGTTAATTACTTTTTTAAATAACTCTTTAAAATGTTGCATTATAAATATAAAAGAAATATAAATTTTTGGAACTCAAAAATTACAACAAATTATAAATATTATTTATAAATTGCAGTCAAAGCTTTTTTAAAAGAAGCTAAATTAAATAAAAACTTCTATGCATATTTCAATAAAAAGCAGTTAAATAAAAATTAATAAAATAATAAAAAATAAATAAAATTAAAACTTATATTTTTTAAAAGTAAAAACATATAAATATATATTTAATAAAAAAATATAACAAAAATATTTGTATTTTGTAAGCATTGTATAGATCAGACTCAATAAAAAACAAAATATAAAAAATAATACCAAAAAAATTTATTACTAACATATTTTATTTACACTTTAATTTTGGTTTAATTTTTACATTAAAAAATTTTTAAAAAAGAAAATTTAATTCTATAATTTTTAATATAAAATTTATCTTTTTATTTGTACTACAAATTTTGTGCTAAATATTTTCTAACAAAACTGTAAAAAAGTTGTAATATTCAAAACTAATCTCAATTGTAAAATAATGCATTTGCAAAAGCTAAAATTATTTTAAATAATTAATAAAATAAAATAGACAAAATATGTCAAAAACAATCTTTTAAACTTTTTTTTATAAAAAATTGAATAACTGTTGCAAAAAAAAGGTAATAGCTATTTTCCTTTAATTTATAGTTTATAAAATTAAAATAACTTTTATTTTATAAACTATATTTATAAAGCCATTTACCTTTTTTTCTGTAATTAATTTTCTTTATTTTATGCTTTGAAATAACTAATTCAAATTTTTTTAATTTAATAGTTTAATTTTTTTAATTAGTAAAATATAATAAGAAAAAATATAAAACATACCAATAGAAGCATAGAAATTAAAAGGTGTTCGAAAGAAATTATAATTTCTTAAGGAGGGCCATCGTTGCAACTGTCGCCATATCAGGCCAGTAAAAAATTCTATTTTAAAAAAATTATAAATAATTACTAAAACAAAAAATAAAAATAATAAAAATGTTAATAAAAAAGGATAAAAAATTATTTTTTAATAATAATTATAAAACAGCAATTTTCTAAAAATGTAAACAAAAATGTTACCTCTTTCTTAAGTAAACACTATGTTATAATTTAAAAATATAAATTACATTTAAAAAATTAAAACCATGCATTTTTTTATAAATAATTATTTAATATACTAAAACAATAAAAAAATTTAAAATATCTAAAAATAAAACTGCAAAAAACAGTTCAAATTAAAATTTTTATAACTTTATTAATATTGTATATTTTACTCCCAAAATAGTATGAAAACATATTTAAAATATACTACGCATTTTAAGAATTTTGTTTTAAAATAGCTAATAAACCCGACTTAAAAACAGAAAGGGTAAGCTATGATTTATTAGAAGCCATAGCAAAATAAAAATTCAAAGTAAATTCATTTTATAAAAATAAGTTTACTGTAAATATATTAAAAAATTTATAAATTAAATAAAAATAGAGCAAAAGCAATTTTTTAAAAAAATTAAATATAATCAGTCCAAATTTTAATTTTAAAAAATTTAAAATTCTTGCGCGAATTTTAAGAATATAAAGAATAAATCTTTAGTAGTTTTTGATGAAGAAAATAGCCAAATTCAAAAAAGTAACTCTAACCTTGGAAGATGTTGTATCGCTGAAATGCATTAACTATAGAAGGATGCTCTGAGCGCTTATCTTCCCTTGGAAAAAAAAGTAAATTTTTTATATGAAGAAAACTTACTTTTTAATGAAAAGTAAAACTTCCTTTTTTTTAATTAATGTACAATAAAACTACAAAAAACAAATTACGATAAAACTAAGTAAGCAAGCATTATCAAATATTACTATTCAATATAAAATTATCACAAATAAAATTATTACAAAATGTTTATAAGTGCTTGATAATAAAACGTAATTTGCAAATAAACAAGTATCAAGCAAATATATATAAAATAAAAAAATTTAAGCAGCTAAAGTAAGTAATGCATAGTTTTCAATTTTTCATATTTTAAAAATTTCATAAAACAGCTTTTTATTGTTTATATTTTTTGATTTATGAAAGTAAATAAAAATATGATACATACTCCATCAAAATATATTGTTAATCTTAATATTGTAGTTTGCTTATATATATATATTATCTTTGATCCAACGCATATTTTTATACTTTAAAATCTGGATTGCGGAAGTAAATGACGGCGCATTAATAACATCCAAAAAAAAAGAAAAATAAAAAGCACTCTGAAATAATAAATAAAGACAAAGATAAATAAAAATGAAATTCATATTTATAAGTATTATAATATAAAATTACTTCCATAAAATTTCTACCAAAAACTAAAAATTATTCTATTAAAAAATTAATTTTAAAAATCAGAACTTAAAATAATTATTAATAATTCAGAAAATAAAAAAATATTGCACACTAGTGGTATAAATAAAATAGTATTAAAAAATAGATATTTTAGAAAAATAAAAGAATTTCTAGCCATAAGTAAATTTTTCTGAGCATTTTTAAATAAGTAAAAATAACTTTACAAATATTAAAAAAATTTCTCCTTTCATGAATATTTAATATAATTATAAAAATTTATAGTTTGCAGCACAAAGATTTTTACTTTTTAAATTCCTATTTTTCCAATCCAAAAGCTTTTTTATTTTCATTCACTAAAATTTATACAAAATTTATCTACTGTATATTTTTCTTTTGGTTTATACTCTATTTTTTTCTTGTTTCTATTTCACAAATAAGTTAAGTCTCTATTATTTTGCGTTTTCTAATCTCTATTTCGACAATTTGAGTAGAATAAAATGCATTTTTTTCTTTCATCCCTCTGTTTATGAATATAAAAATATATAAAATTCAAAAAGTATTAGATTAAATATTTTAAAAAGAGGCTGACACTTCCAAAAACTATTTTACACAAAAAAAAGAAACAGCAAGCAAAAATATAAAAATGTGGCTACGTAGTATATGCACTTGCATCAAAAAAAGTATAGTATTTCATGTTTTCACAGCATAATGTATGCCCTTTAAAAAAAATCTACACATTGCAGTAGATGGCAGCTCTTAATGCAAATAATGTACTAAAAGACTAGAAATAGTATTTTCAGCCACTTTTATCCTTCATTTAATCAAATTTCAATATTACATTCTTTTGAAAACAAAGGAATTTCTAAATAAAAAAATGCAATCTTCTATGTAGAAAAATCAAAGAAATAAAAGTAAACGCATATAAAGGTATAGAGAATAGTATAGAGCAAAAATATATAATTTAGAGTTTCAGTACATATAGAATGGAATTAGTCCAATGTAAGAGCTTAGAGCCACAATGTTGTAAATTAGCAACGGGAGTTTTGGATTAGATATATTTCCAACACTTGCTCTCATTTATAATAGTAGTACTTTATTTCTTATCATTTTTTATTGCATAAAATTTTAACAAAACATTATACTTGGCACTATAAAGAATTAAAAAATATGATAGAATCTAATTTTAGGTTATATAGTGGTTATTTAGGTGAAATTATACACAAACAATACAAGTAACGCGTAGTGAAAATTATTTTTATAAAAATGAAAAAGCTATATAAAATGAATAGATAAAAAACCTCTGAAAATAGCTGAATTCTCTGCTCTTCTTCGTCATATTCGAAAGTTTGATGAATGCGGCGATAAAAGATAAACGAACATACAATCCTATGTAAATTAAGAAGAAAAAAGTCTTCGTTTAAGATGAATATAATCAACAAAACTTTACTTATTTCCCATATTATGCAGCAAGATAAACTCACATTTTGCTAACACACTACTTCCATTGTGAAAGAAATAATGTATTTTAAAACAAAATTGTGTTGCTATACCTAGATTGATTTTTATGAAAATCGAGAGTGCACTAAAAGCAATGCTGTCTTATTTTTGTAATACATTAATTTTGTAGTCTCAGTTTTTCACACATTTTCTACTTCGTTCCTAATTTATTCATTGAATGTGTATTGCTATGGCTTAGTTAAGTTGCCGCTACAGTTTCTTCATTGCGCCACTTTTCCACGCATCGTACGTTCTCTGCATTCTCTGAAGTTACCCTTCTATTACTATTTCATATCTAATTCGCTATCACTTTAAAGAAAAAAATGCAACGTCAAACGTATAAAAAAATATGAAAAATCCATAGCTAGAGAGGCAAACAAGGCATAAACTCTGAGCTAACAATTTGCTGTGAGGATATAAGAAACCGAAAAAATAAAAGTCTACATTTATGCAACTACATGAAAGAGGATTCACGCATTCATCTTCTCGTCAAAAATAATTTTTTGTTTTTCATCTAAGTCCAGCGAAAGTTTTGCAAAGAGATTCGTAAACCTAGTGTTGTATCCTGAAAGAAAACTTACATTTTAACTAAAAGCTGTACTTTCAAATAATACAAATATAGACACAGGCAACTATGTTAGTAAAAAGTATACATTTACTTTACCAGCAAATGCATCCAAAACAAAGGATTGTTCTGAGCCGCAAATTCTTTTGATCAGATCTCATTTGAGAAGATTTATGCGTTGAAATATTTTGCATATTTGATTGAAACAAAATAATTCATAAACGTAGCTAGAACTTATGTTTTACAGAGAGTTATCCTATATTTTGAATTGTTGCACCGTTTTACTAGCACATTTATTTAAATCAGGAACAAAAATAGTTTCAAATGGAATCAAATTTGAAGAAAGATTCTAACTTCATAAATATGGAGAACGCATTATCTTATTAAGCAAAGCAAAAGCATTTGCTTAATTGCGTGGAAAGATGCAATAAATACGGAAGATTTCAGATAAAACCCGCGGGCAAAGTGCTAAGTTAGAACTAACTAGAGCATTGGCATTAGAAATGACTGGAGCAATAAGACGATTTACGTATCATAAATCAATTTGTAAATGTTGATCAATCCAAAACGGAAATTTGGAGCAATTGATGAAACAAAAAACTTTTGAAAAGGCAATATCAAAGTAATAAACAACAAATGAATAAGGCAGAGTGCTTATTTTTCAAAAGGATTTCAAATGCATTGCACTCGCTTTTCCTTTCAATTTTGATAAGATTCGTAAATTAAGCGTTTACATTTTTTAAGCGTATACGCTGTACTTCATCTTGTGACGCTACATTGATGATGCAGCAGACAAAATATAGTAAGGGGGTATAAAAAGTTGTAGAGAACAGTTTTTAACTTCAACTGGTTCCGTGTGCATAAAACAAAATTCCGTTAAAGGAGAGATATTCAATACATAAATCATTTCAGTTAGATTTCCACGTGTAGAATAGCATAATTTTAAATTTTGAACTTAATGTATTCTTTTTCAGCATTTTCCCCTTTCTTCATAGAAAGTGAGGTAGTGTAAAATGACGTGTACGGGGCACCAATTTATCGTTTTAACATTAACGCTAAAAGAGGAATACTCTTCACATCATTTATTTGAGAGAGAAAGGTGCATGCAAGCGAACCCCTGGGAATACAAAATGAGCCAAGTTACTATATTTTCCTGCCTACAGGAGAAAAACTCGTTTTCCTTCATCGAACACACGCAAAAGGCAAGGCACAAAGCAGGGACACGAGATAGAACCAGAAGCATGGCATGCGCGATAGCTTTATATTATACTCTCGCAGCTTTCTAGAAAAGGAAAAATTGCATGCAGGTTACATTATTGTACATGTGGATTTTCCCGTGTTTATAATATCCCTCAGCAGTGAGAGCAGTGTTACGGTAATTAAAAACAACGAAGAGCTATTGCTCTATAACGTGACAGAATGCAATTACAGTTGTAATTTTCGTGGATTAAAAATACCACGAAGTGTGTGTGCATCATGAGCAAGTACTCACTCTTCAACTCCTTGATAACATGCTTTTGAAGGAATTTAAGTCATTGATGATGTAATCAAATTTCCGCTACAATAGTAGCTAGCACTACTGTTTTCACCACCTTTCCACTCAAATCTTTGTAGGTAAGTGACCCCGAG
This sequence comes from Cardiosporidium cionae, assembly GCA_015476325.1. Classification (NCBI taxonomy): domain Eukaryota; phylum Apicomplexa; class Aconoidasida; order Nephromycida; genus Cardiosporidium; species Cardiosporidium cionae. The sequence goes on from JADAQX010000076.1 coordinate 42,215, forward strand.
ATCAACGATGATTGGATTTCTACTGGGACCGATTGCATATTCTCATCTCATTTCGACTTGACCACTTTTGAAGAATTTTTGCTACCTACATTATCAATATTCATTAAATCACAGATGAAATGGAATTATCGCATTCTACAACTTTTTAATCGTTACTGTCTGGTCTGGTTGCTGCGTTTATAATGGTCAAAAAGATTTTGATCACCATTTTTCTTTTGCCCTGGTACTAACTTTCCCTCGCGTTACTCTTTCCCTCTAAAAGGTTCTACTACGTCAAGCACATGAAATTATTTTGGTAGTAAATGGAAAGCAGTAATTTCTCTTGTTCCGCATATTCGTCATTTCTTCCTTCTTTGATTTAACTACCCGTTGCCTTCATGCCTCGTGTTTTAGTGAGTGGCGATTGTGAGGGTAAGCTGGTGCTATTTTCAAAATTGCTTGCTGCTGTGGAAGCAAAGCAAGGCCCTTTCGATTGTGTGCTTTGTTGTGGCTCATTTTTGGCCCCAGCTCTTCAGGAATCATCATCGAATTCCACAAGAGGCCAATATTCTCTCCCTCCAAACGCGGATGGAGCACATTGCCCTGATTGTAATCCCGTAGAGGAGGAAAAAACCGGTGTATCTTCACTTCATGCTTCTTCTGCTGCTGCTCCTGAAATTGCCACTAGCACCGACAACGAAACGATTCAACAAGAGCTTATTTCTTCTTTGTGCACCCTTTCCGCTGAATTGGTAGCTTTTATTGAGAAAAAAGCTACTTTCTGCATACCCACGTATTTTATTGATTCTAGTTCTTTGGCAGCCGTTACCTTATTACAAAGTAAGCAATCTAGAAGGCCATTTTCGACCTCGGAATGGCCGCTTGAAATAGCTCCAAATTTATATTTTCTAGGACCAATGGGTATCCTACCTATCTGCGGCCTCTCTGTCGCATTTCTCTCTGGAGTTGCGCATTCGAGTGTAGCTACACCCACTAAAAATGTTTCGACTGCTTCCCCTTTTTTTGAAGGTGCACAATACACAGATAGGGCACTGCAGCAATTTTTGGCCAGTATTACAGAAAAGCAAGGAATGGTAGATATATTCCTGTCATGTGAGTGGCCAACCGCCATTGAGAATGGATTGTCACAAGAGCAGCGGGATTCTTTCCACGCGTTGTATCCAGAAATGCCACAGGGAACAATGAATTCCGTGTATGGATAATACGAATTGGATGTTCAATTTTGTTGTAGGAATACTGTCATCAGCGAGAGATTCGATTACATTGAGCTTTCTAACTACATCAGCATTACGATTTTTTGGTAGAGTAGGGCGTAGTACAGCTGAGTCATCCTCCTAATTTTGATAGCCTCTTTTCCCTCTCTATAGTTAGAAAGTATTGCCTTTGTACGGGTATTGCTCAGCTTTTAATAAACAAATAGCATTTGTATTTTCATTGCAGATACTTTTTATCTGTATGATTATTTGTAAGGAAACATTAAAAAAAAATGCAGCAGAGTGCTACCTAAATTTATCTCCTCTTTGCACAGAATTTTTTTTTACATTTTTTTCAAAATAATTAGGGGGCAACTTATGCCATGGGTGTAAATAAGGTTTAATAGTTTCTTTTTTTAGTTTCCTTATTAAAAATAAAATAAAATAATTCATTTTCATCATGATAAAGTTTCCTATTCTTTTTAAATTTTCCACTATTATTAAATTTTCCACTATTTTTAATTTAGTTCCATCGCCATCGATACTATTGTCAAGAAAATGGAACCTAGATTTCATTTTGCTGCCTCTGAGGCTGTATTTTATCAACGTCCTCCCTACAAAACGGCTACGTATGGTATGTCGATCCTTCATATAGTTTATGGACAAATATTTCATTGTTTTGGAATGGGAGGAAGCCAGTGATGTAGTATTTCATGGTTAAATGTGAATATTTGTACAAGAAAAATATGCAAACATTGAATTCTTTCATAAATATATGCAAATTTAAGAAGAGCAAAGGGTTAAAAAAATATGAGAAAAAACCGTTTTTTACGAAATTTTTTACTTGAAAGCATTCTTCAAGCTCATTCTTCTATTCTTTTCAGGATATACTCATAAATTTATTGCCTTAGGAAAGATAGGCTCCAGAGGCATTCATAAGAAAGCTTTACATGCCATAGAAATCCAAGCCATTTCTACTTTGTCTGGCAATTTTTCTATGCAAACTTCACATTTACCCTCTCAAAATCCCTACTATGATGAAACGCAAAAGCGAAGTAAGAAGCAAAAGGAAATTTTTTTCACACATTTTTTTAAAAAGAAATTCATCTGAAAGTGCATGCATTCTGTGGTAGTCTCTCTTTGTATTATATAATTTTATGAATGTTTTGGTAAAATTGATGTTTTAAGTGGTCTCAGTTTACTTGGTTTACACTAGAGGCAGGGCTATAAAAATTTCGAAATTGTGTGCGTGTGGATGGGAGGATTTATGAAATTTTTTATACAAAATTGTGTGAATGGATTAGAGAAATTCTGTTGGACTCATACAGACAAGAATTTCTGTTTAAGAAGAATACGTTTGTAGCCACTCAAAAAAATTATAGAGTGGCCTATATTTATTTTTTCGCTTTTGATTGAAATATTTTGAATTTTTTCTGTTGATTGCAAATTTATTAATTTTTTCTGTTGATTGTGACTCGTTTAATAGTGCCTCCTTTTTGATTCTGCATGCATTTTCTATGTTTTTCTAATAGATTTATTTTTATGTTGGGATAAGCTCTAATTTGTTTGTAATAATGATGAAATTTCCTTTATTGAAGAATTTTCACCCACTGGAGTGTTTTCTAAAGCATACCTCTTTTAGTTTATTTATCCTCCTTTATTCTTTTTTTTTTCTTCTTGCTTTTCTGAATTTTCAGAATTCCTGGGAATGGAGTCTCCTTCAACTTCGTGTGATAGCGCACTCACTTCTCTATCTAAACGAAGTAAAACAGGTAGAAGGAGTGGAAAATTTGTTTTATACTATAAAATCTTAGAAATTCATTCCTTCAATCATTAAAGTATCGTTTTTTCCATTGTTAAACATATTTTTTTTGTTTTGGATGCATTTTTTCTTTTTTTAGTATCTCTTCTTCTTCTGTTGGCTTAGCTTTGCCGTTTTATTCCGGAATTTTTTTTTTCTAGTATTTTATATTTCTGATTTTTTGTTTTGATTTTTTTATTGAATATGTCTTCAATAAAAATAATTACTGTGATTTTTGTAATCTTTTTGTTGACACACTTTTAAGCTCAGTTTTTACTTTATATTTTTTTACCGAGTGTCTTCGTTTCATAGCCTGTCATTTATATTTTTTATCTCTATATTTTTTTTAGAAACTTCTATGGAAAAAGTGGACAGTGAGGGGGCAGCCAAACCTCAGCGAGAGAGTGAAGTTGTTTGCATCACTAATATTGCTTATGAAACAGAAGAAGCTTCACTTTATGAAGTGATGACTACTTTTGGAGAATTGAAATTTATTCGATTTCCGAAAGATGAAGAAGGAAAATCAATAGGCAGAGCGTAGGTTTAAATATTTTTTTTAATACTATAAACTAATAAATTTTTAAAAATTATTTCCACATCAACTGTGCGTAGCAAGAGAAAGATGCATCCTCTTTCATCGCTTTACTTCGATGGCACGCATTTCTGTGTATTTTTTTAAATCTTTATTTCTGAATAATGTATTTTTTTAATACTATTTTTGTTCTTCTTTACAGGGTTTGCTTTGTTTACAACACAAAATTTATTTTTTATACATTTTTATTTACGTTTTCTATCATGGTTTCTAGAAAAGTACATCTTTTATTTTGATTTTATTTGAATTTTTTTAAAATTTCAAGTTTCTTTTATCATCGTTTACTTTCCTGTACATGTTTTTATAAAATATTTTTAAAACCGTTGAAATTAGAGTAAATTAATATTTTTAAAACCGTTGAAATAAGAATAAATTTCCTCTTTTCTCAAGAAAGACTATAAAAAGATTATAATCTTCAAAAGAAAATGTATTTTGAAGATTTTATTATTATTAATTTTTAGATGGGCAGTTTATAAAGGCAGCGAACCGACGCATTATGCTGTGGAAGCTTCTGAAAAGATTGAATCGGGAGGAAGAAAAATGAAAATTTTTATTTGGAATGGAAGAATTCCATATGGAAAAGAGACAACGCAAGGAGACGATCCAAGACGAATGGCTGCTTCTCCTTCCTCCACACTATTGGACACAGAGCCTCACTCAGGTTTGTTAAATTTATAAAAAATATAAAATTACATTCTGTTTGAGATTATAAAAAAAAATTCAGAGACAGAAAATTTAAAACAAACGTAAGAATTTATTTATGGACAAGAAGAATTCGTTCTCGCTTATACTATTGTTTTCATTCTTTCTTTTGTAAAATAAATTGAACTTTATCTCTCTTTTATGAAATACAGTGGACTCTCTCTCATCCTTTCAACGCATTTGAACTTTCTCTCAATCTCCTGATTTATGTTGAATTTTGTTTTTAAATTTTTAATTATTTCTTAACTCTTGTGAAATGTAGCCTTGTGTGTGTTTAGATTTTTATCTATGCTTTTTGCAGAGAAAATAGCATTTTTATTGCACGATTCAATTTTTCTCATCCTATTTCATTATTTTTTTGATCTTTTCTAATTTTTAAAAATTATTGGATGTATACTTTATAAGATATAATAATTTTTTTTTTCGTTTACTTTATTTTATCTTGAAAAGTGAGAAATATTTCTTTTTTGGTAATTATTTTTTATTTTAATATTTTTATTAGAGAATAATTCTTTTTTAACATTTTTTCAGAGTGTTGGTTTTGTCTAGCAAATCCAAAAGTGGCAAAGCAGCTATTAGTAGATATTGGTACATCGGTAAGATTTTTATTTTGTTGAAAGTTTTACATATTTTTATCAGTTTATTGCATTTCTCTAAACATTTTTTTACTAATTTTATCTCTTTTTTTTTTTTAAACACTTTTTTGTATCATTTTCAAAGGGTTTTTATATGAAGTTTTTTCAAAAAAAAAATTATTCTTTTTTATTTCATTTCTCTAAACATTTCTACGTATTTTATGGTTAAGCTTACCCTTCTTTTCTTCATACTTATTTTTATAACCATAAGAAAATTAGGATTTACTTTTTTCGATAACAGAGAGAACCATTTCATCCCCTGTAAGTTTATTGAATGTATCCTTTTCTTCTATTTTTGCAGATATATCTCTCTTTAGCTAAAGGTGGATTAGTTGATGAACATTTACTTCTTCTTCCCATCAAACATTTTCCTAGTTTTCAGCAGTGCACGGAGGCTATCTTACAAGAATTAGATGAATATCTATCAAAACTTCGTCTATATTTTGAAAAAGAGGTAAGTTTTCAATTTTTAGTGGAAAGTGGAAAAATAAAGTAAAAACGGAGTGGCAAGTTTTTCTCTATTCATTATTTGCAAACCTTACCGAAAAATTTACTCAAAAGTGTTGAATTTTAATCATTTAAAGATAAAAATAGTTTTAGAGGGAAAAGGAGGGCGTGGGTTTAGTTTTTTATCATTATTTGTTTAAATACTATTTCAATTTTGTAGATATTTTATTTTTTCCTATTTTGTCTATAAAATAAATCTTTTTTCATGACTCCCTCCTTCATTTCTCTTCCTATTTTATATAAAATTGTATCCTACTGCCGTAAACATTCCCTCCATTTCTCTATATTCTCTGAAGGGGTTGCTGCAGCCTCTTCCTCACCTTTTTATATCTAAATTGGATGAAATTTGCCATTTTTAAGGATAAAATTACAAAAAAATTCTTGGTAATTTAGGGAAAGGATATCGTTGTTTTTGAACGTTACATCAAGATGAGCAATAGTAAAACCATGCATACACAAATGCAAATTATACCCATTGCCTCCAACCTCTCTTTTTATTGCTTTGATGTTTTCCAGGTGTGTGATGGAGAGTGTTTGCTGTTTCTTTTGGTTTGTATGTATTCCATGGAGGATTTTTATTGGATAGAATTTCCCATGCTGCATGGCTAGAGAAAAAATTGAAAATAAATAGGCGATGGGTGTGTGTGAGGATGTTTTTTATCAATTTTTTTTATTGAATAGTCATGGAAGAATATTTTCAGAGAGAGAGATACACGTTTCTCTCTGTTATTTCTTAGTATAAATATAAAATATAGATATAGAAAGAGTAGAAGATAGAGAGAGAGTAGAAGATAGAGAGAGAGTAGAAGATAGAGAAAGAGTAGAAGATAGAGAAAGAGTAGAAGATGGAGAGAGAGTAGAAGATAGAGAAAGAGTAGAAGATAGAGAGAGAGTAGAAGATAGAGAGAGAGTAGAAGATAGAGAGAGAGTAGAAGAAGTAATATTCAAGAGCAGCTTTATGAATTATATATTTTGTTTCTTCATGCTTAATAAGTCTGTTGATTTCAGAGGGTATTGATGTGAGCAAAACTATTTCTTTATTTTTGTTTTCAAAGAAGCATACAGAGCATGTAGTTGTCATACTCTTAAAAATATTTTTGGGTCTACGAAGCCTGTAGAGGGAGGCAAAACACAATAAAATTCCAAATTTGTTTCTTCTCTCGTCATTGATTTGTTTCAAAAATACCTTCAAATCTTCTTATTTTTTCCTCAGAAAAATGGAAGATTAGCCAATTTAGTGTTCCATGCCTTGCCACTGACAAGCCGCTGCGTCAATTTGCCTTCCATTCTTTCTGAGGCGGCCCCTTCTGCATATTTCTATTTGGAATTACCGAGCGAGCGAACAGCGAGAGGCAAACAGGTGCAGGCTGAAGAATGTTGAAAGAATTCCTATTTTGGTTTTTGTTAATGTTTCACATATGTATATCGTTTTTGATTGAAAGAATTTTTGAATCGAGAGTATATATCTTTTTGTTAAAATTTCTGTATATCTTTTATTTCATTACTTGAGAAGGCTCTCTACTGTTTTAGTTCAAAGTATAGACTCCTTCTATCTCTTGTAATTATAACATATATAAGCAGAGGTTTCTTTACTCGATTATATATTCTATCCCTTCTTCCATTTTTACCAAAACACAAATTGCTTTCTCTACTCTCTCTCTCTTTTTCACTGCAGAATCTTCAATTCTTTTTCCCCCTGTTTCTTCGTTCCTCTTCATCTTTCTCCATATTTTTATATTTCTATAGGTTCAACGTTTCTTAGTTACACCCTCTGCAACGAGCAACCATCGTCTTCCCATGAATTTCTGCCGAGAAACTTTGGCTACTATTTTTGAAGTTCCTGAACGTTGTGATTGGAGAAGCTGTACGTACACACTAGACGAAGAGCTGCAAATAGCTTCAAAAATTCGTGAAAAATTTTCACGTTTATAAAATCGTTGATTTTATATATAAAGAAACAGGTTATTTTGGGTGGAAATCAGAGCCTGTTTTTTTTTTATTCTCTGTATTTCATTCCTGTTTTAGTATGCATTCCTACTCGATATTCTAGAGGGAGTTCCTTCTTTCTAACCTCTGACGATCACACGCGTTGCTGTGGAAGAATGAAACCTCCTTACTACAAAGTAGAGGAAGGCATGCCTACACTATCCACGGCTATGCAAAAAAGAGTGCCAACGCAAAGCAGAGTTAAAAAACAAAAAAATATCTCAGTGTGTGGGTGTGTAGATTTTTCCATTCATTTAACCATACTGTATAACGAAACACCCTAATCCATTCTACCAGCCCTATTTCTTCTTCTTTTAATAGTCTATTTCTGAACCGTAAGAGGCTCCCTCTTGGGTTTATGAAACCCTACAAAAGCAAATAGAGGTGCAGAAGAAAAGATAAAAACAGGATGTCTACACTTTAAAAATTTTTTATAAAAAAAGTAGGCAAGGAGGAAATCAAAACACTCGTACATCTCCTTATTTGTATTGACAAAAATTCAATCCATAAGCAAGAAAATAAAAGATACTATAGGTAGTAAGATAGAAACGCAGAGAAAGGAATAAAAATGAATAATGAAATACTTTTAAGAAGTAGTTTTCCTCACTTTTGTAATTTTTTCAAACCTGTAGTGCAGGGAACTATTTGTAAGAATTGATCCCATTCGTAGGAACTTGCTTGGCAGCAACTCCATAATTTTTTAGTATCACGAAATATAGGTTTTCCAGTATGATATCTTGCCAAAAACACACAATGAGAGAAAAAATTAAGACAGAATGAAGCAAAAAATTTTATTTTGATGCTTCCTCATCCCTTTCATAGAGCGCCACAATTTTCCTCTGTACATACAGAGGGAGTGGCCCTCTTTTCTAGTGAGTCCACAGCGCACACACGAGAGAAAGTAAAGAAATATTCACTCATTCTTTTCTAAAATGAATAGAAAATGTAAATAATTTCTTTAAACACGAATTACAAGGAGGATTTCAGAGATTTTTTTGTGTACTTACACGCATGCTGTAGAAGAATTTTCTTCGGGATAATACAAGGCGTGGCAGCCGATATTCATGCAAGAATGGCGTCCATCCTCTGTAATCTTTTAAAAAAAGAGAGTAAGAAACTATGTAAGCCAATTGTTGAAATGCAAGAATAGAAACAGAAATAAATAAGAGAGGTGACGATAAATATACTAAAATTTTATTAGAAAATAAGGCAGCCCTTTCTCATGATTGAAAATGTCGGTTTTGCATAAATATTTCATTTTTTGGTCCATTCAAGCGTGTTTCGTCTCTTTCTCTCCTTTGATTATATAAATTATTCATTTATGCCTTTTCTATGTCAAATTTTTTCAATAAAACACATCTTTACCAAAAAAATAAAAGACTTGTTGAATGTGTTACAACTTTCTTTTGAAAAAAATATTCACCCTGTTGCTTATAAATTACACACTTCCTGCTTCCCTAACAGTTTCATACAAAAGAGAGATTGACAGAAAAATAAATCAACTAGAATACTGAAAAAAAAAATAAAATATCCTACAAAAATGAAACCTATACGAGAAGAAAGTAGGCACAAAAAGTGAAGGATTAAGAGTATAGAAAACAAAATAAATTTAATTTAGAGGCGCATCCTCTTCCAATTTTAAAAAAAAAAAAATCACGTTACATTTCCGCAAAATTATCTCATTTCGGCATAAACAATATTCTCTTTTTTTTAAAATTATTTGTTAAAAATCCATTCCTTTCATACCAGAGGTGTCGTTTGAGTGAGAAATAAAAGGGGTTTCTCTTCGATCTATAAAATTAGAAATTATAGCAGAGAAAAAATGAAAACACATTTTAAGAAATACTTAACCAATTCAAAGACATATAATAATTTCAGAATCAGCAAATCTATTGAAGAAATGATCCTTCTTAGGTATAAATATTTTAAATTATAGTTGCAAACTCATAAAACAAAACATAAATAGAATACCTCTCAGCTACATCACGAAGAAACACTATGGATAGAAGAGATGCTGCCAAGAATGTTACAAAATGATAAAAATGACTGATAGTATCTCAAAATTAAAAATCTCTTATTTCTCTCGTCATATAAAGAGAGAGAGCATATATTTTTCCCTCGGATTCATATGCATTCCATCTATATAAAAAAAGAAGATTATGACAAAAAAGATATAAAAACAGAAGTTGAAGCTTCCAAAAATAGTCAATATTCTTAAGTGTTTCACGCATGAAATTATAAAGCCACTACATAAAAATACAAACAAAATTTTCAAATTGAAATCCATGCAAATGTTTAGATTCGTTCTGAGTATGGATATACCCAGTTGTAAAAGAAAAAAAATGTAGAAAAATCCTCCCATACACTGCTTTCACCCTATTTGAATCATGGTGTGTTTGCTTCGTTTATCGTAATGAAGATAAAGAGAAGCTTCTTTAAGTTATCTCTTCCTGCATATTTTTCTTTGAAAGAAAATAGGAAGCAAATTCTACAAATAAAGCTCTACCTTTTATACAGACCTACCCACTAAATTTAATACTATCAAAAATAATTGGATACAAAGAAACTCATGCTTAAAAAGATATTCGGTTTCACGGAATAGAGATTACACTGACAACTTGTAAACGTAATGCTTTGTTATACTATTTTTTTGGCTCACTTTAGGAGAAGAAGTTTCAAGGTTTGCGTGCGTTTCATCGCTTATTATCCGCATAGGAGAAGGTGCTGAGTAGGAGGGTTGAACAGGGAAAGGCTTCTCTTTTGAATGATAACCTCTGGTGCAACCTAGAAGGGATACATTCATAACTTCAAACATCAAAGAAGATAGAGCAGTGTCATTAGAACAGAAGAGTGGTCTTTCAAAGTAAAACTCTGTGGAAAAGTAACCAACAAGATCGTACCACACAGTTCGGTGGAGAAAAATGAAGAAAATTTGGCAAAATTTCTCAGAGAAAATCATTTTTAAAGCTATTACCCCACGCGGGTATATAGTAAACGAGGCCATGGAAGAAATACTAACTATCTCCATCCATAATCTAGAAGCACTTCATTTCTCAGGATTTACAGTAAGTTTACTATGGCCGTACCTTTTATGGCAACAAATTCTGTCCAATCCCAAGACTGACGATTGCAGCATTCCCATACTTTACCACCGTTTCTAAAAACTGGAGGTTTCTTTCAAACACAGAGCATTCAGGAGTACGTATGCAAAAACAGAATGCATTTAGTAACCTACAGAGAATTTTTGCTGGGCATAAACTAACTGATTTGCTTGATTTCATACCAGACGAAAAATGAAGAGGAAATGCGGTAACATTGTTCCGATTTTTATTTTCAGCCACCTTAAAGTCAGGTTTGTATTTACTCACACACACAATTAGTTATTTTAAACAGCTCCTATACAAGTCAGCAGATTTAAAAAACCAGCATGAAATAGCAGTAACTTTACACAGAATACTTAAGCATGCACACCCACAGAACGCTATTCGGTAAGCTTACAGAATGAAAACAACAGGCAACGGGGCCATTTTCTTCTTCCCTAAATTGCTTGTTACAATTAGGATTATAACACTGTAACAACTTGGAATCTGTTTCCATTGCAGGCATGCTTCTAAAAATAATAATATGGCGGGAAGCAATTAAAAATAAGCGGTACCTGCCTCAAAAGAATGTGTGTGAAACTGAAAGGCAGGACACATAGTCAAAATAAGACAAAATATACGATAGTTCTTTTACAAATATAAACGGAGCAATTATAGTAGTTCGAAGGGATATTGAAAAAAGTAATAAAAAGAGGATTTTCATCAAACACTTAAAAAACTAGGAAATGCCAAAAAAAGTCAGAATCAAGTTTGAAAAAACAATAAGAGGAAGGTACTGTATTGAGAGCTACTGTACAACATAAAAGGTCCAACATGCAGCAAAGAATGAATAAACCATTCAAGTACTTTACAAATGCAAAAATGTCAAAGATATTACAATTTAGACAACCTCCGGGGCGAGTTTCTATTCTCATCTTTCTCTGCAACATGTTAAAACAGGGTTGTTAGTACTGTGATCTGGAAACCATTCATGTTCACTGAAGCTTATGGCGCAATGCAAAGAATTTTTTGCTTGATATCTTACTCCTGCAATAGATCGTTTTCACTAACACTTCATATATTTTTCGTTTCTATAATTCTGTACAAAGTAAGCTGTATCTTTTGATCAAGTTCTCCAATGAATTTGCGTTACTTTTTCAGCACGAGTAAGCGTGTATTGTAAACTTTTCTTGTAAGAGGGAGGGATATAATGGCGACTAAATCTACTTCTGCAGTGGTGATGGGACGTGAAAATACCGCACAATCCAATCCAATTGCAGCAACGCAGATGACTTTCACACTTCCAAACGAGGACCATACCATTGGAAACGCCATTCGTGCCTTGCTTATCCGGAAGCCTTGTGTTGAATTTGCAGGATATTCAATGCCGCATCCCACTTTGAATGAGATCAATCTAAGAATTCAAACGACTGGTACTGAAACTGGGTATTCTTTTCTCAAGCTTTTTTTTTAAATGTTGAGATTGAGCGATAGAGAATCTCTGACCTCTGCTCTCGTTTCATTGTTGGTTAAACGTCTGCAACACAATGGTTGTTGGATGATTGGGAAACTATCATCGTTTTAGTTTACGTTCCAGAGGCTGAAACGGAAACACGTACAAGCCAAATGCTTATTTTTTGCATCACGATTTCTCACTTAACCGGTTAGAAGCAACTACAAACTGTGAAATAACTGTTTCTGTGTCAAAAATGCACGAAATTTGCTTCGATCTGTATTTAGTGTTTTGGTACGCGATTTTGGGTTCAGGTGAATCTGCTATTGATGTACTATGTGAAGGCTTGGATGATTTAAGTGATATCTGCGATCATCTGTCAAATTTGTACCATCAGCAAGAAAAGGCAGTAACGACACCCCTCAAATCTTTAAAAAAATCGAGCCTACAAAAAATATAACGGAAATGTTTCCTATATTCTTCGTAGAATAGTATGTATATAGAAAAGGTAACATTGGAGTTGCTTCCTAACTTTTGTTAAGTAAAACATCGAAGAAATGCAAATTCTTTGGTTGGAAGCCATTGCCATGAAAAATGGATTCTTTATAAAATTAGTGAAGCAAATGTTTTAAGGCATCCACATGAAAAGTACAACAATTCGTTTTCAGTAGTACACAATATACGTGCTATTCCAGTGACTCGGATTGACGAATTTTAATGTAATCGAGCAGATACTTGTACACTCCATTTTATATAATTTGCGACTATTTCTATGACCCTATATTTACTGCACATTCAACACCAACGGCACGCGATTGTGCATTTAATAGTAAGCGGAGACTTTTATTGGTAAATCTAAGCTTTTCATTTGATCCTCGCCAAACAAGTGTATATGATATTCGTTCCATAAAGACTTTTTTTAAGCATGTGGCCAGAATTCTCAAAAGCTACAGACTATTTGCTAAACATTTTTGTTTCAATGGAATGCAGTACACTCTGCTTGACAGTATACATACATTTCGCTCTTTTATATCTAGTTTTTCCATGTGAATAACCCAACTTACAAAACATGTGATGTAGCTTCAACAGTAAACATAGGATGAAATTAAGGTTGAAGAAAATACAGAGAAGGCAGCCTGCAAAAGCATTACCCTTTGTGTAGAAGTAAGTAAAAAGTACTATAAATCATGCATAGTAAGAACAGTATAAGGTACGCAGGGCTTGGATGTATTTTGAAAAGAACCTAAATTATTATCATAAAGAAATATACAATCCACAAATACCATTTTCTGCAAGATGTTTTAGTTACGCAATGCCCATGGATGTTCATAGGCAGCATTGGATTTCCTCCACAACCCATGCAATTTAAAAAAGCAACAACATTAAAGCCTCAATCACTTTATAACCATCACCAAATATGAACAAGCGAAAGCCAATTTATTTAAAAATTTCTTTAGTTAGGTAAATGCCACGAAATAAAATGTCTCTCCATTGCTCAATTTTTTCTACCATCCACTCAAAATGAAAACCTTTTCATCAAAGGGAATCATTGGTATCTTGTCGTCGCCTCCATCATTCTACAAAGGGAGTGTGCTGACACTATGCAAGGGAACAATTAAAAACGCCACGGCAAAAAACACGAAAAGTTATTGAATAAAAGAGTTGCATACAAAACAGTCAAAAGTTGTCTGCGAAGATTAAAATTTTTTATTAAATTCAAATGTTAGAAAGACTAACAAATGGAGATACATATTTACTATAAGGGATAAACAGACATACAACTTGCCATCACCGCACTCTACTAAACAAGGAAGAGCCTTCCTCACAGAGAACACGCTAATGGTACAAAACTCACACCAAAATCGAATTAAATTTTAGTCTGTAGCGGACGGAACCTATCAATACGTTTTTACTGCTTACATCAGCAATTAAAGAATCTAAACTAATAGGAAAGGTGCATCTGGCAATGCACATATAAAAAATCAGCAGGAATAAAAGAATCCGAATGAATTTACATTTCTTCTATTGTACATTATCTACAACACCAAGACTAATTCCTAGAAACATATTTGACGCAATTTCAAGGAATTCTGATCATGCTTATTAGCCTACGGAGAAGCAAAGGGAGAACAAATGAATAAATCGACTCACCAACCGCAAGGATATTCTTTCGATGCGGCAAAATCATAAGGATAGAGTCACATAAGAAGAGTTTGTAGACAGACGATTCCAACGATATATAAGCAAATTATTGACGAGTTACAATCGACTATTATATTTTTTTGCTGACCTACCAGCAACATGTGAGGTGCTTCCTGTCCCAAGATAAATTCACTAGAATCACCTAACAGGAGCGAACTATCGCGTATATTCAAATTATTTTGATCGTCTGTAGATCACTTATCCTCATATTAAAAGATATAAAACCGTTACATCCACACAGAAGCTTAAAAAATCCACACTTGCAATTACCAGAACCTACTACAAAGCAAGTGTTATCTGCAACACCAAACATTTCGAAGAGAAACAAAATGGGGGGAGAGTTAGATTGTAGAAAAACTATGGGGCATGAGATATTCTACGTACACAGCGGCGAAGGGTTTATAACATCTTTGAGGAACTTAGAAAGTTGAGGAAGTGTGAAGCAATAAAAAAATAAACTCGACACAAAAGTATTGGGAATCCCTATACAACGGCTACAAAAAAGCAATGCTAAAAAAATTCATATCCTAACGAACATCCATACCCTATGTAGAATCTATGGAAATAGAAAAAATCTTGTATAAAATAAATTAAAAATGTGAGAAACTATCATCCTGTGTTTGAAGGCTGCCGAGACGAAATATTTCCCATAGAGTTTGGATTAAAAGCAAAAAACTGCCCGCCACGACGGGAACCTTCACCACTGACATATCCATGGGATTGGCCCATAGAATGCATTTTCCCTGTTGCATCTCTCTTCCCTTCCATTCTGGATTTACGCCGCAAGACTCCAGGGGAGCGATTCTTATAGGGGTTTAGCTGCGAATGGGATTGCATAGAGGCCATGGATGGCTGCTGTACAAACGAATTTGTAAGTGTTTCAGGTGTACCGGAATTTGCAAGAGAAGCGTTCATTTGAAAATGCCGATTGTCTATACGCCCTGTGGCGGATGCATGCATCATAGGGGGGGGAAGAGAATGCATGGAAGCAGCGCCAGTTCTTGAAGATATTAAATGATAGGGGGGGAGAGTGTGGGAAGCGTGGGTAACAGAGGGAGGAGGATGTATAGAAGAATGCCCATACGTAGACGCATCGTAACGAGTTCTATTTGTAGGCACAGATTCTAACAATTGTGAAGGAGAGTGCCCATGAAGTGTCCCTACCGGTAAAGAGTCTTGGAAAGGATGGGTGGATGGAAGAGATGACTGCTTTAGCTGCAGTGTTTGAGCATCGTAGTACCCTTCAGGAATTATGGAATAAGCTTGCTGGTACATAGTCGGACATAAGGAGGATACAACATGTGTTCCATGTAAGGGCATGGCCTGCGTCACCATGGCTGGAGTTGACTGCAAGCGCTTAGGGACACCCACAGAGGGGTGTAAGGTATGTGGACTCGAAGATAGGATATAATTTTCATTATATTTGTGATTTCTAGGGGATGCGTGCATTTTTTCACTGGTGCCATACGAAGGAATACTCCCTATAGCCATGTTAGAGATCTGAGAATCTGCGTACGAAGAATCACTAAGATGACGGGGGGGAATTTCCATCGGCTGAGAGGCGAAGCACATGCGAGAAGATTCCTCAGAAAATCCACTGGCAGAAGCAGCCATGGGTATCCGATTTGCACCATTTACAGATTCATTAAGTGTTGTAATCGCAGCAGATGCTTGCAACGAGTTTTGCTTCAGCTCTTCACTACTAACGGTGCAGCACGATTCGTGAGAGAAACACTCGGGTTGCACCATTCGATTATCAGGGGTCCCTGCTTTCCTACCGGAAGCCAGCAAACTAGCATCCGAGTCTCTCAAGGTAGAGGGACGCTGAGAAGCACGGTGTCTTTGTTTTTCTCCCCATTGGGAGGATAAAATAGCATTGGAGGAAGTACTAGCAGCACCCCCTACATCACTCGCAGCTGTCGATGTTACTGCCTGCTTTCGCAGCAATCGAGGGTCCGAGTCATTGTATAGAATCACAGTAGCACTCATGTTCTCGGAGGGTATCCCACCACTCAAAGAGGCAGCCAAAGATGGATCCATTGCTGTCTCATTAAAGGGAGACAATAAGAAAGAATGTATGGGGCTCACAGGAGATGGCTCAGTACCATTATAGGGTGTGGAGGCTTGTGGCTGCGTTCTCTGTGCAGGGAATGGCGAAGTAGAAGTAACAGTCTGCAAAGCGGGAGAGATAGGGATTGGGTTTGAATTAGCCTCTACGCCCTCGGTAATATCCTGTTCTAATTCTGCTTCATCAACCTCTATGCCAATCTCATTTGTTTTTAAGGGTTGCACAGATTTAGGTGTGCCAACAGAATGCTTGGATAGTACCGAAGGAATTTCTCCCACAACGGGTAAGTGCTCCATAAAATAGGGAGAGGTTCCTGGAGTATACACGTGTGTAGCATTCATGGCTGTATGCCTCAATGAATTATCAAGAGATTTAGGCAAATTTGACAAAGAATGGGAAACCGTAGGTACATTGGCTTCTTCAGGCTCCAAGGTCTCCTCAAGGAATGCATTTTCAGTCTCATCCTTGTTAACACGCATAACAGAAGGTACCATGAAATTAAAAGGAGAGGAAACAGAAGCAGAGGCATGCTGAAATCCATGGAGGGTATCCGGTAAATAGGATTCTGCATTAGAAGGCTCATAAGAAAGATTATAGGCGTGTTTCTCAATAAAAAAGTTTGATGGGCCTTGAAACGCTATTTCCGAGTTCCCACGAGACGAGGTAGGGAGCACAATCAAAGGATCCGTCAAGAGGGTAATAGATTGATCTGGAAGTGGATGAATATGGAGAAAATCACCTTCGTTAGTGTTCAACACTTCATGGGAATGTGCATCACCACACATTTCCAAATATTCGCCGCTGTCTTCTCCCTTACCAGCGTGCGTACGCTCAAGGGGAGCTTTCATCAAGCCATCGTTCTCAAGCGGAGGCAGTCTATAACTTTCTGAAATATTCGAAGTAACTGCAATAGCAGATTTCACAAAGGATTTAAAACAAGGCTCAGCCAAGGTACCTCGTGTCTGTAGGGTGCCACTGCATGCAGAAGTATTATGAGGCACTATAGTTCTCATATTTCCAGCCTCCTTCTCAGCAGAAGCCACCACCGCCGCAGGTGAAATACTCGTGGATACGAGAGCATCTCCATAGGACGACGCAAAACCTGCCCTTGTATTTTTTTCTAGAGAGATTTCCACTGCCTCGTTCTTTAAAATAGAGGCACTGGAATCGGTCGAAGTATTGAAGGACGAGACCATGGCCAGATACGAGGATGCATTTATCCGAGGATTGACCCTGCAACCCTCATCGCCTGTAACAGGGATATACTGCGCCTCTATTTCCTCAGCGGGTTTACCCTTTTCAGCGTCAAGAGACTCCTTTCTCACACCTATAACGTCCAGTTCAACCGCGCTGCTTGACACTGAAGCGATAATCAATGGTGTGTTTCCCTCAAATGGAGGCATCGGAGAGGCCTCCTCGTATTCTAGAGGGGGTGTAGAACTAGCCAAGCAAGGCTGCACACTGTCATCACCCGTTGCGAGTTTTGGAGAGTCGCATTGTACTCGATCCATGCGCAGATCTTCCTTTCCTGCCTTAAGTAAATTTTGTGAGCAACCAATGGGCTGCCTTGTTTGCAAAAATTGTTCAACAAAATGACAAAGGGATTCATCCTTAAAAAATTCAAGAGCAAGGCTCTTCACTATGTCCGTATCTTTGGAGCATTCTTGAGTGGATTCATTCATACGTAAAAACTGTTCAATAAGGGTCTTGGATTGGAGGACAGACTGCTGGTAATGCTTCGATGGGATCAATACGGGCCAACTCAAACAGGTGACGGTAGCACCGTATTCATCGGATTCCTTCTCTAAAAATCCACACAAACGGCGAAACCCTTGAGCGAGTTTGCCCCATTTTTCAGCAGAGAGCTCACAGTGCGTTAACAAATCGATCTGAGCTTCTGTAAAGACAGAAGAACTCAGAAACTGTGGTATCCATGTTTGAGAAGAACTTTCTAGGAACGAAACATAGCACTGAGCAACTGCTCCAACGCATAAGATGCGTGAGAAGCAGTCTGAGAAATCATTTATCACGGTTTTACGTTCTTCCTCCTCATTAAAAGAAGCTTCTCGAAGCTCTTGCAACTCCTTCAGCAACATAAGCGTTTTCCCCTTACTTTCTACTAGAAAAGATTGTTCTCGGTTTAATTGAATACCATTGCGCTGTTTATCTTCTGTACATTCGATCTGCTTTAATTTTTTCTCATACTTTCGAATCCTCTTTGTAATCACAACATACATCGATTCACGTTGATCAGTCCCTGTAGAAGCAGGAAACGTCGAAGTATTTAAAACTGGCGAGAATAAAGATACTTCCTTTTCTCTCTTCGCCGTAGGACAATCGACAGGCAACAAGTCGGGTGATCCTTTCCTCCCTTTAACTTTCTGAAGCGTCTTCATCTTTCCCATCATTTCTTAATAACGTTTTTCCAAAGAAAGGAGAATCTAAACAATGAATGGAGCAAAATAAATTAGCTGTTAAATCATTGATAAAACCAGGGTCATACGATGCCAATCAGAATACAATTTTTGACGCATCTCCAGAAAAACAGAAAACTTGCGTTTGGACAAATAAAAATAGAATACTACAGGAGTAATACCAATGAAACGAATTGAAACAGCGTTAGGGCAGTGCATCGCTTTTCCTATTAAATAGCTTTATCATTGAACGTGATAAGTCACTCTATATATATCGCTTCAACACAAAGTAGGAAATTTCTTAATAGAATGGAGTCATAGCAGATTTTCTATTTCCAAAAAACAAAACGTTTTTATGGCCAATGTATATATGACATTCACTAAAATAGAAAAATCCACCCTCTATTCTTATTAGGAATAAAAAGTTGCTCCTTGCTAGACAGATTTTTTAATTTCATCTTATAAAGTTTGTTGCTGCATATTCGTAGGCAGCAATAAGAAATGAGCTGAGGATGGATTTGAGAGGCAAATTATTTAATTAATACGATGGAAAGGACTTTACCTAACAGTAGAAAAATGTTCTCCGAATATAGCAGAGGGTATAAACTAAGGAGGACGGTAAGGACACGTATATAGTATACCACACCTACAAGTGTGTGGATCCCTGCGAAACAATGCATTAGCCTCTGCATGAAGTAAACTAACCCCCCCAAAAAAAAAACTTAATCCCACCTTTTATCCGAGAAAATTTTCTTTCAAATTGACCTTTTTTAAAGGATTCAGTTAAATCTTGGCTGAATAGGCATCTATGATTACCATACGTTTCCAAAGGTAGAAATTTCTTACACTGCAACAAGAGGCATTCACATGAGGTTACTCAACTTGTGATAAAAAAAAACGGGCAATTCCTATGCAACAAAATTCAATAAATGGGTGTATATGCCAGTCGATACATATTGCTGATTAAAAGCAACCAAATCGTGGATGCATTCTTCTACATCGTTTGGTTTGCTTCTATGCGGAAAATGTACTAGAGGTTGACCATTCATGAAGAGTTGATTTTTAGCTTTAAATCCTTTCAATATACTATATTGTTTTCAGCCTCATAAATTACTCTATATCGCTGAAAAAACCCGACGGCTTACTGGAACCCAAAACGATGACAAACTATAATTGTGAAAAGCAAACAGAAAGCAATAGTTCTCATACCCATCTTCATTCTTAAGTAAGCATCAAATCTATAGTAAAATGTACGTTTTCAAAAATAAGGCCCATCCATCGAATTAAAAAAATTTAGATGCGGAAGATCCAAACAGTTGCAGCTATGTTCAATAATTCTAAATAGAGTAAGATTACTAAAGAAAATGCAATTGCAAGCCAAGCCTGCCTATAAACTTCCCTACCTCCAGTACTTTTTCATTAATGCAGTATTTAAGTGTGACAAAAAGGATCCTGCTAAATCAGCTACTAAGCCAGACGGGCAAAGGCGTGAATTTGCACTACAGATAAAATGGGAAATGCTATTATTTCTAACAGAAAGATTTTAAGCCTAGCACAAATCTCACTCAACAAGCGAACAACGCTACTCTACGAAAAAATATATACAAATATTACCGGAATATTAAATAAAGTAAACAAGGGGAACTTTGCCATGTAGGATGATTTTCACAAAAATAATTGAGGCATCTCATAAGGAGCGCTCCAGCCAAAAGAGGGATGAGGTTATTCTACAGATGACACATGAAAGTTACAGACAGCGAAAAATAAGTGGTAAATGAAGTAATCTTCCGTCATTGATATAAAAATTGATTCGTCCCATCATGCCACCGGAATAAACGAATTTTCTATCATGAAAAATAGAAAGCGAGAAAGAGTATCATTAAACAATTTTACTTTTATATATTGCACCATGCACTGAGCAAAAGAAAAGCGCAGGTAAGTCCTTGTGGTTACTGTATCGATTAAGCTGCAAAAAGAGGCCAAAGAGGTGATTCGGCTCCCCCATCACTCCAGTGGGAAGGAAAGCAAGCAGGTGTTACAGACCAAATTGCAAACACACGAATGACTGTCATCGATCGGGCTTAATTTAATCGACATCTTCCATCAACTTGAAAAAATCCCACGAATGCAGGTTGATTTCGGCACGCCAGCAACATTTAATTCAAATTTGTTCTCCACGAGTTCTCTTACACTGAAATTAACAGAGGCATGCAAAGCAAGCAAAAAAAAACAAATTCAACATATAAAGAATTTATAGATATAACTTGAGGTTATTCCTCACTGTCGATATATTTTGTTCAACTTAAAATTTATAGTTACAAACTTTAATTGCTCTTGTTTTTAAAGAAATAATTAGCTTCGGTTCCTTCATCTAATATTACCGTAACGCTGAAATGTTTCAGTAACTAAATATGATTATGGTGTAGTCCTATCCGCTTCATGCCATTTGCATAAAGCTAACAAACTGTTCGACTAAATGCCTCGTAACCGATTATCTTAAAGGATGCAAGTGCGTGCTGGAATAATTAAGTCGTGCTTATAGTGTATTTTCATGAATGTAGTTGCAAAAAGATTGTTGCCAATAGCAAATGCAGCAAAAGCAGGTCAATTATACACCGTTAAGCATGGAATTAGAATGACAAATGATCAGCAATACTGCCCTGTCAAAATTGAAAGAATCATATAAGAGGAAAAACGATCGGGGAAATTGAATTCATTGTAGCGAGGACGAAGCCAAATTCGGAAAAGTTTAAGCAAATATAGTTTCTGTAATCTCAAGGTTTTTTAAAGTAATAATTTATCCCTAGGATTTGCCAGTCGAGATCTATCGACTCCGGCTACACGATTCTTCTAATTAATAGCGTATTGTTTTTATTTACACTATTAGATTGTTGATAGTTTGAGAGCGTGGATATACTTATTTCTATAAATATATCACACTAGGTTCATTCGTTTATTTTTTAATAACCTTTTATCGAAAATAGAATTAGAATAACGAAAAACTAAAGCAACTAAGCTCCTCAACCTCAGAGTGGTCTTGCTAAAATAATAATCTCGTAACTTACGGGCGTCGACAGCCCAACTCAATTCTCAATCAAAACCTCTATGCACCTTCACTACTACATGTAGTCAACCTATGGGTCTGACATACTCTCGGTATTATTCGTCTCTCCCTCTAGCTCTGTCGTAACGACTTAACAAGGTAAGGTCTTACTTCTACGAATCAAAAGTTACTACCATGCGTTCTGCTCCATAACCGCAACAGATACACAATGTGGAGAGCTTTCATCTCACAATTGCATTACATTGCCACTCGCTCTCTTTCTTAAGTGTGTAGACGCACACAACATTAATAATTCTTACGTAAGTTCTTTATCTCGCTCATTGACTAAAATCATATACTAGAAAAGGATACAATTATACACACACGAGCCATATGATGAATACACAATGATAAAACACTCGATAGCATATTTCTATCGGAACATGTGGGTAACTCAAAAGGTAAAAATACTTTTCATCATAATATTTTCTAACTTATGATATTCTACTGCATATTGTAATAAGTATTCCCTAATTGCATTTCACCAAGTAGAATTCATAGATAACTAAGAAAATGTATCTTTTACATAGGTAATTAAAAACTACTAAAACTAAAACTAAACTTGACACACACACTAATACTCTCGTTGAGCATTCTTGTTGTGTCAATCGTGCGTGAGTATCACACGGTCGCTATCTTTAAATCCTGTGCGCAGGTTTTGCGCTATCTGATTTTCGCTTCGTTATAGTTTCTGTGTAACACAAAGCAAGCTCACAGTAATGGAAACTAGCGATAAGTTGAATTATCTGACACTGTTTTTAAAGAAGAGCGCAGATGCGTGCTCCCTAACATTTCACCTTATTATAACTCGTCTTACTTTCTTTTTACGCATAGCTATTTTCCTGTTTAGGGAAAATTCCGTTACGTGTAGTTCCCACTATGGACATCACTTCCTTAATAATTGTGATTGTGCAGAAAGAGTATTAAGAGTAATTTTTGCTTTTTACATATTTTAATAATGGAATACCGCAATATGCATATGGAATACTTAGCATCTCATCAAAGATAACTACTATTTCAAAATGACTTCCCCAACCTTAACATGTAGAATTAAAAATAAAGTATGCAGCTTGAGTAATAATCACTTAACATAGTTGCATCTTTGCATTAAAATTCTTTGAAAGAGTTTATTGTAAAAATGCACACCATGCCATGTAAAAAACCAAAATGATCGCTTTACATTTTTTTTTTCAGATAAATTTTATTTAGTCAAATTATTTTGTTCTACGATAAAGTAAGTATAGGACAATTCTTTTTAAAATTGCCAAAACTATTGCTAATGACAAAAATCAGCTTCAAAAACGGAATCTTTTATTTATATAATACAGCTAGAATCGACAATAGTTTTAGTCTTATAGAAGTTATCAAATAAAAAACTTCATTGAACATATATATTCCTTTCTCAAGAAATGAGTGTTAGGAAAAAAAGGGTCATTGCAAAATTTGTGCGTGCATAGAATAATTAACAAATCGATTTTTAATAAATGCTGACTTAACTTAAAGCATTGAGATTAATTTCAAGAAGTAAGTTTTTGAATTACGGCAACTAAACTGTTCGTATAGGGTGCTCCTCTTGCTTTATCAAAGCAAAACTGTTTGCTGCTGGTGATTCTACCAAATGCTACCTTTGGAGCTTCTTTCAAAATTACGATGCCAGCCAAAGATGTATCTGTTCCTGCATACGCTGCTTACATGGATCTTTTTCGCAAAATGTAAATCATCTTCGGTTATCGTCATACCACTTTTGTGTTCTTTACATCAGCCAATTCTCCCCAAACAAATAGAGCTTTGGAAGCATTTTCAGTTCGTAAAATTAATTAAAATACTAAGAATAGGTAGTTCACTGTCGTAATACCACTGTTACAGAGTGTGTATTATTGTAGAAGTAGTAATTCATTTATCGAAAAAAGGATGCTCTCAAGAATTATTTGCCTACCAAAAATAGCACTCATGATAGTGGGTTTTGCTTGCATAAGGTTTGAAAGCAATATAATTATATGAGGAAAGACCAGGGAAATTTTCAACTATAGTTTTATGCTGTTGTGATTATTTTATCATTATTAAAATGTCCCTTTTCTTACATTAAGTAAGCCAACAATCCGCAGTTCCCCTGTTTTTCCCCCAAGGGTATCGCAGTGCATAAAAAGCGATGTAACAACATTGAGAGTCGCAATATCGAACAACCGAGATAATGGGACAGTTTACCCGACGTTTCCCGCAACTAAGATGCACTTATTTCTACACCGTTGAGGAGGAGAGGGAGTAGTAGTATTAACGTAGGGACAGTTATATATTCTTTTAGGTTCTTTTTGTTGTAAGTAGATGCATGGAGTGAATACTCTATTTTTCTATTCTTTTACTTAGTTCCGCAAATAGTAATTATTAGCGTAGAATAAGTTTATGTTTCATTGTATGAATTAGAAAAATACCCTCCTTACGAAATTAGGAGAATCGACCTATTTAACACCCTACTGCATAAAAGAACTATTTCAGCCGAGGTCTTTAGTATACGACTGGCAGAGCGCGACTAATTCTCGTTAGAGCAACTCATAGAAAACACCATGTTCACACACTCCAACTTTGTTTCGACTTGTCATAATTCTTGCTGAATAAGTGCTGTAATGATAAGACGTTTATCGGCATATTTACAATATTTTTTCTATTACCAAAATAGTACATTCCGCTTACAGCCAAGCTACTTTCTTGAAATTTTTCAATAAAACACGTAGTGAGCATTTCATTATTTCCCAACATGAATTAGACTAATCCAAAATACTGTTTGAACACTCATCGATACATTTTTGATGATATGCAGGTGATATCAACTAAACTTGCAAAAAATAAGTACACTCATAGGAAAATGCAGCAGCATCTTCTCAATGAGAAATCATTTTTCTATTTTGTGCAGAGATTTACAGTACAATAAAAAACGAAGCATTTTAATTTCAAGAGTATAATCTGATCAGAAACAAACATTGCGATTTCATATTGGCTTTAGTTACTACTTAATTCCTTCAACTTCTAGGCTCGTTTCAACATGATATATGGTCATTCTCACACATGATAACAAAGAATACAAACGATCAAAAACTTAATCATGCGCTTCTGCCAGATTGATTATAAGTTTAATTTTAGGACAATTTCATTGAATGGAAACAAAAAACTACAGCACTATTCTGGAGTGATCTGTTCTATAATTTTTCTACTTTTATCTAGCACCTCGTGAAAGATAAGACATTAAGAAACTTTAAAAGGCAAAAAAAAGGAAAATGGCACCTACCACTGAGGAATATAGCATAAGATAAGTTTGCAGCAATTCAAAAATATAACTATCACAAATTCATAAAGAAACTCAACAGGCCAATATGATAAAAAAGAAGTACAATATAGCTTATAGAAAATCAATTAGTCTATATAGCGATTAGCATAAAAGGAAGTTATTCTAAAAATTACAGGAAATTTGAGCCAAATCTCAAAACTGGAAATTGGGATCAATTAGTGCCGAATTTTTGAAAACGATTTGTGAAATCTTACTAAACAGGAGCGGGTAAAATTGCATACTCAATGAAGTCTTAAAATTACAATACAGACACAGCATATCATAAAGAATATTAGATTATTATCGTACGTATAACTCGTGATATAAACAGTTAGAAAGCTTACACCACCAAAATTTAGTAGCTGCCTTACTTGAAGCAAAACCCCAAAATAATAAGAAACAAGCCCCCGTCACTATCTCAAATGGTGATATTGTATGTTTTCTAGAATCTAAGATTTCTTAAACGTTCTGGTATGCTAATCAATATACACAAATGAATAAAAACATATTTAGATGTGTTAAATTTAATTGAGCAGCAAACAACCATTCAAGGAAATTACGTAAATGGGGGTATATTGTACCTTCTTAACGATTATCTTTCGGATATCGGGCTCTATCTAATTTTTTTAGAAGAGGCTTATTCCAGCTACAAATGCGGTCGTCCTGATAATCTACCACAAGCTGAATACGCCTAACAAAGCAACAAGATACAAAACCAAAAGTTTAAAGCAATTTTCTTTGAATCGATTCAATATATCTTGTTACAATTTACAACTATTTACAAATTATACTTTATGAATTAATAAAAGATCACATTTTCTACTTTGCATTACGCATTTACCTCCCGCGTATCAAGCAATTGTTCTTCATTTCCACAGCGTTTTGCAATGCGTCTTCATTAGCACAATTTACAAAGGCCTGCCCATTCCATAATCCTCGAGTATCTGATAAAGCGTCGGTGTATTATATTACACTTTTACTAATATTTTCTTAATTTTTTTTGAGGTAGATTATGCTTACCAGTAAGAAATTGAACACGAGAAGTTGTTTCGTTAGACAATTCGCATCCGCTAAAAAATTGCAGTATCTCCTCTTCAGTAGTACCAAAAGGGATTCCCTGTAGCAAAATTTTATTAAAATTGTCAAATTTCCCTTTTACAATGCGGAAAACAATTTCATATAAAGGAGTTCTACCCTTTATAGCGAGTGCGACAAAATTAAAAGAAAATTGTTGGTTAGTTTGATAACTTGATGAGAAACCACTTTCGCAATTAGCCTTAAACATGGTTGCTACCTTTAAACGTATACGAGGAAGTAGTAAATCCATTCCTAGCACCCTTTGCGTTGCAAAAGAGCGTGCTGGAGAACCTAGAGTGCTCGATTTTGAAAACGAGAACCTTTCCATGAAGGCAGAGGATCCATCGAATGCAAGCTTGCAAAACTGACGAATTTCATGACTATTGAATTTCTTCTGCATACTCCGCATTAGTCATAAGTAAATGCTTGAAAAGGGAAGAAAGTACAAATGAAGAAGTTAACGCACGGGTCAAGTTTCACTGGAATTGAATTTCTTATTCACGAATTTTACGCATTGTAGCTAAGAATGGACTAAGAAAATAAGCATTTACAATATGGAGGAAATTGTAACAAAAACTTGAATTTCTACTCGCGTCTGCTCGATCATCTTTCAAGCAACATGCGCAAGCAAAAGATACACTCGAGAAACGGCACTAAAAACAGTCATATTTGCAGCGAAACAACATAACTATTCTGTATCCTATTCCTTCATAGCCCTAGAAAATTCAAAGGAAAGTTCTACTTGCATTCGGTTTTCCCCTTGGAAAACATTTTGGTGGAAATGTATTAAGGGCTTCAGAGGCTCGAAGCTAATTCAAACTGATTACTATTACCATTTCAGCGTGCGTGCAGTTGGATTTTAATAAAAGCACATCTACCCCTGTCTATACCGAAAGCAAGATGAAGTAACAAAGCCTACAGGTGCCCTACTACTTATTCCTTTTTTGCCTTTATGTAATGCTACTAGTTTACTTATACTGCATGTATATACACTCGAAAAATCTTTCGCCTCTGTAATCGTTTCTATGACATTTTCTGCAGCAGAGAATACAAGGAGCATATAGAAGGAATCTATTATGCAATAGCAATACTTGACACCGCGATATAAGTCAATACTTTACCTACCAACATGAAAAATGGGATTACCTCATTCGTTGTCGTGTTGCTAGCTTCTATAATGGTGACAGTTATGTGCGACTTAGAGCATAGTGGTCTTGCATCAAAGGTAGCTATCCTTCTGAACAACAGCCAGTGCTTATATCGCAGCAATGACTTGACAGAGCTGAATTCTTTGGTGAGTAACATTCAGGTTTCAATAGGAAAAACTAAAAAGCGGAATGTGATTGTAAACAGAGTGTCAAATTTGGGTATTGTGAAGCTCCTTATTCAAAAATAACAAGAAATGCTTTGTGGTTGTTGTTTCATAATGGGCACATTCGCGCTCCGAATGGAAAATGTCTCAGCACTACAAACGGAGTACCTAATGTGAGAAAATGCGCCGCAGAAACATCCTCACCCAATGAGTCTTGGATGTGGAACAACGGTACATTGATAAATGAGTCTGCAGAATGCTTAACCGTATCAGAAGGTAACCATTATAGAAACATTCGACTGCA
Organism: Cardiosporidium cionae; assembly: GCA_015476325.1. Lineage (NCBI taxonomy): Eukaryota > Apicomplexa > Aconoidasida > Nephromycida > Cardiosporidium > Cardiosporidium cionae. The sequence continues at coordinate 69,963 of JADAQX010000076.1, forward strand.
ACGATAACTCTTGCTGAGATCATAACTATGTGCAGGTAGGCCGCTAGTCCAAAATGCAACGACAAAGCCTCAACTTTGTCTAAAAATAAAAACAGTTCCTCTCAATACTGTAAGTTTGTAGATGAGCACATATGAGATAGTGGTATATTGGCTAGAATATGCAGTCGTCTTATTTAACTTCGGCCAAGAAATATCCTAATCAAATGCAATTGAATCAAGATGTTTTACGTTTTTCGGAAGTATACAATAAATATTTCGTCAAAAAAAAAGTATTGGAATTGAAAGAAGAAACAAAAATATTACAAGATGAACAAACAGCCATCATGGAAAACGCCAACGATGCAGCTGATTTGATGAAAAAGTGTAAAGATACACTAAAGCAAATTGAATTGATGCCAGAGCTGGGAACAGGACTTTTTGTGGAAATATATGACAGCCTTGCCAACGTAATAAAAAATAAACTATGTTATAGAAACTATAAATACGTTTTTTACAGGATGGAACATCTCCAATTTTGTTTCATGCGCATAAATTTGAGTTGAATGATGGCATTTTTCGGAAGCATAAAATTGACCCCAGCTCACCCATTAAGGTTTACTTATTGTTTGAATAATAACTTATCCAACGTTTCATGATAAATATGTACATGTGTTACATCACAGATAAAAATGAAAGCATTTTTATACATAAACCAGTCGAGCTCGTTTGTCTTTATTGCTCGCGCTGTGACAGCGCAATTCCATTTGAGAGTTAATGGAATTTCTTTACTAAATCGCAGTTTCCCGCCACTCTCAGGAACATTAAGGAGTCCCTCTATAAAATTACATAAAGACACATTTGTGCCGATTTCTGTAGAAAGTAGCTCATTCTGGAAAGCTCCAACATTTCAATTGGCAAGGCAATAGATTGAAAAGACTCTTAGTCTAAAGTAATTACTTCTTGCAGGAATGGAAGGCTTCAAATACTTCGGAAGAGTCAATACCTCCATATTGCATCTATCCCAGCGTAATTATTACGTTTCTATATATTTCTTTCTCTAGCTATCTGTTTGCTTATTTTAGACAACCCACAAAACATGTGAAAGTATCAAGACCCAAAAAATTGATTGCCATTTTAAATTTTCCGACGTTGACAGTCTTATTACCGGACAAGAATTTTTGTGCCCATCTGGTTAGGAGCAATAATCCTAACCAAACACATGACTTTAACCTGCCCATTAAAATAGGCTGCGCAAGTGAAATGGACAGTTACGCTTACGGAGGAAATGATTGTTTCTCAATTGATTCGTCTATTTGCTTTTCTGCTGCATTTGCGGGTAGTTTATCAAAGAAGAATTTCTTTCCTATGCAACAATATATACAGTAAAAAAATTTGATAGATGTGATACCAGAAAGGGGTGGAATTGTTTCCGTTTTGGTATAGTTTCACTAGCAAATAAAATACTTGAAATCATGTTATAATGCAGTTGTGACTCATCAGATAAATCGCACAGAGCAAAGGCTATTTCTCCCGAATCTTAGCGGAATAAACCCAAATTCTTCGCTGCAATCACTGCGTATGCACATCACCTGCTTGAGTGGAAACGCTATGAAATATGTTGTTGCGTACCCCCCTTTTAAAATTAGCACCAAAAGGATGTGGACGCGTGCAGTCGTTTCATCGAAGCGGAGCTGCGTTTCCTGCAATAACGGACATTCGTTTCCTGTTTGCTAAGAGCTTTTTGAGTGATTCCTCAGAAAAGGTGCTTTTCCCAGGATGGGAAGGCATTTTAACAGCGAATGATTTCTTTCTTTTAACCAAACATGGATTCGTAAAAGAGTAATCACAAAGTATTTTATAAATTTGGATATTTAGAAATACCCAAATCTTTTCTGCTTACTTTAGTTCCATGATTGTAGATGCTACACTAGCATGTGGAAATGCAGTTCCAGCAGGTCTGACATACTATATATAACAGTGCGAAGCAAGAACTTATAAAATTCTTGAGTAATACAGGCTACGAAGCTATCCAAAACGAATTGCATGTTAAAAAATCTATCTTTAATCATGGCAGTTTCTTAACTGATGCTTACATTACTTTTAACGAATCCATTGAGCCGGTTATTTCTCACAAAGATAATCAATGGACGAGAAAAAGTTGCAATGGAATGTATGAGAAAAAAACGTACATCATAATTATCACGGAATTTTCATCATCTGGTTGTAACAGGAATTTATATTTGCGCTATTCAAACTCTGATGAAAGTTTAAACTATCCGTCGATGTCACTCAATTGCGGGGATACATTTCTTAAGGAGACTATAAATTCTATCCCTCTTCAACACTTTACTGTTCGCTGCCCTCAAGGATGCAAGTCTTTGCATCACTATGAGATTTATGGACTATTTCTATATGACGCCAGCTCTTCAATCTGCCGAGCGGCGATACAGGCTGGTGTCATCACTGATGACGGCGGGTAAATGTATTAACCAAATTTTTTCACAACGTAATACTTGCATCGTGTAATTTTTTTGTCGGCAGAGTTTTCGTTACCAACACTCTCGAAGGGACACAAGCGCGTGCCTTCGAGAATACATCCCTGCCAACTCGCAATTCTGTTAGAAGTTCTCCACAAAAAGAATTCTCCAAAAGGTCGTACTTTTTTACTTTACAGCATGGATTTATCTGCAGGTAATAAATACTTACAAAGATGCTGCTTCATTCATTGCCTTACTTCGATATGAAATTAAACCAGCTATCCTAGAAGCATGTTCATGGAAGAAAAATCAGAAGAGTTAGCGTTTTCTTTCCTCGCTATGCATATTTCAGCTGTCATCAATCAAAGTTCGTTCAAAAGAACACCACTTAAAAATGTAGAGGTAGAATGAAAATATGCCTTGCTAACTTAACGTATTTTTTGACGCCTAATTCACGATTTTTCTCCCTTAATTCATTTGTAACTATGATCAATGCTGCATTGTTTCTCTAGTGATTGGAATAGAACTGCGCCATTTCTGCATCATTGAATCACAAAAAACTGTGCACTGCTATCAAGTTTGCTTGCATAGGCACTTGAGGATTTCCCGAAAATCTCAAGATCAAGAAATCCTCAAATTCGTGAGATGGCAAATTTGAGTGCCGTCGGCGAGAAAAATTGGAGTCATGATATTCGTTTCGAGAATCTTCCCATCCGCCAACATATGACAACAAAAGACGAAAAAAGCATTGTAGGAGCGATAACACATTTTTTTTCGCCGGCAACGGATAGTCTTATTTTGCAATTGAATCAAATGCGCGAAAGGCAACGACTCATTGATACGAAAAAAGGTGAAATATCGCAAAGTTTAGCATGGCTACGCGAGGAACTTCAAGCTACCATGCAACAAAAAGAGAGCAAAGTTACTCAGGCAGAAGCTGCCCTTATGACCTCCACTCCGCTTTCTCCATCAAAATTTCACGAAATGTTCTACAATAATGATCTGCTATCTCGCTACATCGTGATTGATGCAAATGATGCTACAAACGGTCCTTCCAACTGGCAGGTGCAAAGCGAAATCCCTGGCCATGCAGAAGTTGCTATCATTGATACTAGTAGTATCTCTTCCATTTCCACACTAGGTACTTTTTCACAATATTACAAAAACTAGAATACAAAAAAGCCGAAATGTGAGGATAGGGAGTATGCTAATAGCAAGAAATCAACAGATTCCGCATGGATTTATTGAAATGGAGATACGTAACACTAACACTGGTGGTCTTGCTGCCGTTGTGTTTCAATTTGAGAATAATCTACAATGGAAATCATTCGAAGTTGATTCAAATGGAGTTACGTATTTTCGTGAAAGGAGGCAGGTTATATCACAAAAGCTCCTGCATAAAGACAATACACAGTCACTTAACGTCCATTTTTTTCAATACGTAGGGAATTTCTTCACCGCCCAGTGCTGAAACAAGACATAATGAAACACTCACAAATTGGACCTCAATCAGAGTGGAATTCATCAAAACGGTTTCAATTTGGCGAAGTGGTCACTGAAAAACAGTAATATTTATTTTTTTGTAATTTATCGTAAACAGGCTGCAAGGGGTTACATAAACGGACATTTGATTAGTAAAACAACTTTCAGTCCTTCCTCGGGAGATGGCCTAGGAATTGGTTTAAACCATGCCACGGGAAGCTTTGAATGCAAAAGTTTCTTTGGAGGAAATTTGGAAGTTACAAGGAGGCATCCATCTGCTATCCTCCGAGGTGACGGAAACCGAAAATTTGTTGAATTATTTTCTTAGTACTGTCAAGAGTGTGATTTTTTGAAGACGTAGAGAATCCGTCTACAGCCTATGAACCACAGCATAATTCTATTGCAATTAATGTTTTTCAATCTTTTCCAAGAAGAGAGAAAATGTTCATCGGTTAGTGAATTACACAAAGGAAAAATGACACGCTTTTGCAATATAAAAATGAAATTCAGATATTCTTCCATCTCACCACAGAGCTCGGCAATCATTATGCGCAGAAGCCTACGTTGAAAAATGGGATCAGCCCTTAGTTAACAACTGGGCATTTGCTTCAGGTAACTTTCAAATATTTAATATCTTTATTGCATTAATGAATATATTGTCCGATAGAAGTTTGGCACTTGGTTGGTGATCTTTATGAACAATTTATTAACGGAAATGTCTCCAGAGCAAATAATGAGTGAGTAATGTTTCCGTTAATTTCATTTACTTTACAAAATAATTATGTCATTTAGAATCAAGGCAATGATGCTAAAAGAAGCAGTACAATGCAAAAAGAAAAGAATTCGGGCATTGTCCGTTGCAATGCGCTTTAACAAGCCGTCCAATGCTGGACTTCTGTTCCACGCAGTGGATAAAGCAAACTTTTTTGCAGTATCGATAGATACATTATCATTAAATTCCCGGGTTGGGTCATCTACGCCAATTATTTTGTTCCCTATTTCGCTGTCATAACACCTTGTTCTTTTCGCCTTAGATGATAACGGTGAAAACTATAGAGGGTGTTCCTTTTGAATTCTCCACTCCCATTAGTGAAACATTAGTAAAAGATAATATTACATAAAAAACAATAAAACATGTCTCCTTTGGCAGGATTCACAAAATTGGTACAAACTAAAATTGTATAACAATCCAAACTCTGTGGCTATCTCATTCAATGGGGACGTCATTTTTGAAGAAATGTTTTCTCAGCGCGAATTAGGTTCAACTGTAAGATTTCCTTGAAATATCTCAACTAAAAATAAATTATTTACCTGTTCGATTTTTAGGGTATGGTCTTAACGCAAGGCAACGTGGATTTTAAAGACTTTCAAGAAAATTAGAACCCACTATTTTACACTCCTTGTTTTGCAAAGCATATGCTATAAATTTTACTATCTACCATCATTTGGGGAGAATAGATATTTAGTGTAACATGAAAGATTTATAAAATCAGAGCGCTACAAGCGATAATAAAAGTAAAATTTTTGAAAATGGAAGTAGAATTAAATCAAAAGTAGCTACAGAAATACACGTGTTAAAAAAATATTATGTATTACATTGAATTATAGAAAGAGGAAACAAAACTTGTGCTTCCGGTGGGCGAGATTCTTCGCAGTAAACTAACAAAGCCAAACAATCAGACTTAGGAGGATATAGCCTATGCGCATCTTGAAAAAAACTGCAGTACTTCAAGTCTTTCTGGAGGCCTATCCAGCTGAAAATAGCATAAAAACAAAACAATAAACAATGCTCTACATCGTTACATCATATCGAGTCTACTCAAATTTTAAAAAAAATGCGGCATGCCACTTTGCATTGCCCGCTCCTCATAAAAATAAAAGGAGTGAATATAAGGGCTTAGACTAACAAAATTAGAAAAATTGCATGTGCGAGATGTATTGCTTGGCGAAATTTAAAATAGTAAATATACCTATTTGATAAGATAAGCATTTCTCAATTGTGACCCACATTGCATGTACTGATAAGATTCATGCAAACTGTACCGATCATTATCCAATAAAACAAGCATTTGCCCATGCTGCTCACAATGCATTGTATCGCATGCCACTTTTGAGCCTCCAATACAGCCTGCAATGATAGTTCCAAAGCCTTTTCGTTGAAAAATTTTGTGGGGTTTAAGAAACAAAAACTCAAATTGATTCTTTTTTGCAAGTTTCGGGCTGTAGGAAGTTGACTCCTCGCAGTTTTTTTCAGGGGAATGAATGCCCTTTCCTAGTGCGGTGGTTAATTTTGCTGTATCATCGGGTGAGATATCATCATTATTCCTTGACATCTGAGGGTGCTGATGCGACTTTTTAAATCCATTGTCTCTATTTAACAGGGGAAGAATTCCCATGAAATCCTCTCGACTAAAAGCCATAACTTTATCATTTTTTTGTGCTAGTACAGCATTAAAAGATGTCGTTGGTTGCAAACGAATTCGTAGTAAATTAAGCAAAGCACGAGTGCAAAAGTTAGTCTCGCTCTTCCAAATATCCACAGCTGTTCTATAGCGTTCTAAAAGTCCACCATGTATGGCACGAACACGACTCGGACGTTTACAGCTTAGATCGGAATACCGAGGGCGTCCGGTAATTCCTCCTGTTACCGGTGCTCCCCAGGAATTATTATTAATATTTGTCTGGGATTGCAAGTTAGTAGATATTTTTTGCTTTAGACCTTCGTAATCAATTGCGTCTATCACGTTACATCTATCATTGCGAATCCCATTTTCTACTTCAGGATTGAGAGGGAAATCGCCATATAAGAATTCATCGAGATTGAAAGGCATACAATCTTCCGCATCAAGAACATGCTTCTCTTTGACAAAGTTTGCCTTCTTGACAAAATCGTCCTCTATTGAATCATTTTGAAAAATTAAATCTGAGCGGTTAGTGCATCTTTTTGAGTCCGTCATTTGTGAAGGAGCCTCATTTTTTGAAAAATTGAAAATTCGAGGAAATAGGGAATTTGATGAGGTAGAATTGATGCGATGAGATAACAGAATATCTATTTTGGGTTTAGAAGCCTGTATTTTTTCATTTTCAGTTAGGATATTTTCACGATTAGGAGTTGTACTAGGATTTCCAGACATAATTGATCCGCCGCGATAATTCAGGTTAGATCCACGATATCGTTGATTGAGAGAAACATGGTTCACTGTGGTTTGCAACTCTTTTCTTTCATATTTAAACTTTCGTATTGTTTCTCCTGGTATAAGGTGGTCACTTTGTTCGAAGAATAAACGTTGCTGCGAAGGAAGTAAAGAATTAGTTGGCACTTTTGATAAGACAGACCTCAAGGGACAATTAGCAAGGTCAACATTTTCAAAGCATTCAAGAGAATCTCGCGTTTTAGTCTCATTCAACTCGCGTTGCGAATGCAAAGAATCACATGTAATCAAATTTTCCTTGTAAGTACCAGTAGAAAAATGTAAAGAATTTGCTCCTGAAGGGAACATGCGATAATTATGTTTGGCTTTAACGGTTTTACTTATGCAGAGGTCAGATGGTAGACACCCTGATAGTCCATTAAGACTCTCGGATGCACGTATTCGAGAAGCAGTGAGCGATACATTTTTCTGTTCGTCAATTTTTGAGCACTTTATAACAGGGGATGAATGGTATATTACTGCTGTTAAATCCACAATACTTTTGTTTTTGTCTATCGAATTAACAATTCTTGAAGCGGTGCTACCATTTTCTTTGTCTAAGGTTTCATAAATATTTTCTGGGGAATCGAAATGATCTACAAAGAGCCCTTGTTTCTGAATATTTATCTGCTGTTTAAAATGGGACACATCATTAGTATTTCCATATTCTTTTCCGCAAATGTCCGAAAGCATATGCTGCGCATCCCCCAACAAATAGCAATTTTCAACACTGCTAGGAGGCACTGCTCCACTTGACTTAGAACGTTTTCGGTTGCTACTCTCCATCAGCGAATACTGTAAATCCAGTTCACCACTTTTGCGAGCTCGCATTTTACTGAAAATATGGCTCGTATGATTAGCTAACAAATAATTCAAATCGTTTTGAGCTCCAGCGGGAATGCCGGGATTACCTTCTTTATCGCTCATATTGCTTCTAGTAAAACGTGAAGCGCTTTCGTCAATTTGTCAACGAAAAGTGAATGCTTCCTTTGTATGATATGATAATTTCAGCAACAAAATACATTGCTGCGCACAACACAAGAAGAAGCACACATGTAAATGTTTGTATGTTAATGCGGAGGTTGTTCAATGACATACAATTTCTCCTGTATCTACGAATAATTCCTCTTGAAATTCACCTTACAATTCCCTACATTATATATGATCCACATTCCAACATATAGTAACCAGATCTAAGAATAAATTTTGTTATATACTCAATAATTCATTTGAATGAAAATTAGAAATTATGCTCTACCTTGAAACGTCAACAAGTTCTCCAGCAAAAATGCACCTTGTAAGATGCACGAGTTCCACATATGCAAGTGCTACCCATTTTCCTTTGGGCAAATCAATGTTGAGTTTGATAGATATTACCTTAAAGATTGCTTGAAGAAACAAATTTCCTCTTGTAAGAAATGAAGACAAACTGCCACGACACCTGAGCGAGACCAAACATTTGCGGATATTTTTATTCGATGCACTAGAGCATGTATAAATTGAATACAAAGCAATAATATATATAAAAAACAAGGTAAAATTTGTCGCAACACAATTTAATACACTCAGTCATCATGTCCGCTTTTGTCATAACATTCTCTTACCTGCGGCCAGTGAGCTACTTGACGATTTGAATCAGACAACGTATACATTTCATGTCTTCAATTTTCATTAACGAAGTAAGCACTATGTAACATACTTCAAAAAAGAAGGCTTCGTATCGTTTTTTCTGCTGCAGCTAAAAAGACATGAGGACAAAAAAAGAGAAAGACAGCTCTCTAAATTAGGTTGTGGCAGAATCAATGCCGGTGGAGATAGAGCGCGAACGCTAGACCGAAAAAATGGTTTGCGGTAAATCGCGAATATTGGCCTGCGCGCCCAAAAAAAATGGCAGTTAATTGCTTTCGTTCATGGAAATTCGATAATTTTTTCTGTTTGTGCAACGTGTGCAATCTAACCTGCAATATGGAAAACAAGCCTACGCGCTCTGAAGAATAGATAATTTGCCAACGTTTTTGAATCAGCCCAAATTACAAACAGGTGAAAACATCCTGGGAAAAAGTTTTGCATGCACTTGCACTAGATTTTGATGAATTGCTCGTATGCACCAAAGTATTAGCTTTGCTGTAAATCATACATTTGTGCAGAGTGTTTAATAAAAAGAGATATGCGTTGGAAAAACCTACCACAGTGAAAAACAGAAGACTAGCCGTATAAAAACAATTTAGAGTCAGCAGCAAACTGCTTAAAAGACATATCAATCATTTTATTCTTGAATCGCAAAAAACTAAAACGGTGGACTTGCAACGTAAAGAGAACTAATGAGTTGCATAATGTAAAAAAATTATAGTAACTCTCGCTCTGTCTAATTTTGAAAGATTCCTCGTTCAAGTTGGTACTTTTTGTCGGTTATCATGACACTTCGCTGAGTTTGAAGGAAATGATCAATGCGCATTGTATTATATTGGGGAAAGAATTATGACAAGGAATTTTTGAAGGTACCTGCCGTAGTGTAGTTCATTTACTCCTAGAATCACTATTACCTGTTACATCTAATATTGACTGAAACAGCAAGATTCCTAGAAGAGAAACACCATCATTTCATTTAAGCTGCTCTGTTCCCTCTCTTACATTATAAGAAAACAGTTTCGGCTCTCTACGATCGCCCAGATTGTCTGGAAGGTAACGGTAGCGGGTACTTAATAAATCACTAGCCAAAGACGGATAATAAATAATTGAGGGGGAAAAGAGGGAGTGCCGTATGCTAGTATTCTTTAGTGCAATCGCGCTGCAAATGCTATTATGTGACTGCTTATTCCTCATTCAACCCAAGTTTCGTCATGTTGTAATTGCATTCACATTTGTTCTACACACTGTTCTTGTATGAAGTATAATTTTCTATTAAATGAATGGCTTTTCTGAAATTCCGTACGCAAATGGACAAGAACTCGTTAGAGTATATTTGGGAAATGGTGGTGGAGTACATGTTTTTCCTTAAGACGCTCGTGTAATACCATCGTTCCATCTGTTCCTGCATGCCATTCTGGCCGTGCAACTTCTGGTTGTTATTAACTATGCTTGAAAAATTCTATTCATTGATGGTCGCTTTTGAAAATGTGGTCAATTTTTTAAAACTCTGCCAAGGTACAGAATTCTCCCTATAGAATCGGGAAACTGAATCCAATTGACCACAAGGTACATTTACATAGGAATTTGCATGCAGTATCATTTTGGGTGTAAACATGAGCTCGAAGAGGCAATCAAAGCATTATCTCAAAATATAAATTTCATTTTGCGTTTGTTTCGTAGCTTTTCTTATGTACCGATAAACTCTATTCTGCTTTATGTATGAAAATACCTCAAAGCTTTATTTTTAGTGCAGATGCCTTTACTTTTGTATGATATGTATTCATATAACTGTATTGCGTTGGATACTTTATCCTACTCCTACAATTAATTTTCCGATTTGATCATCACGCAAGACTTGGTAAAGCAAATGAAGTGCTCATACTTTGATTGAAATATAGTAGTTGTACTACTAATAAACAATAGTCATGCTTAAAGTAAAATATTTTAAAGAAACACCATAAATAATTTTCATTTGTAAGCCAACAAAGAAATGTTTCAATTAGAATAAAAAATTATTAACCAGTTCAGAATATTTTCTTCAATCTCATAATTCCAAGAATGGTAACGCCTTGCAATTGTTTTTTTATTAAACTTGATTTTTCCAGTATTATGTGACAAGCAAAATTTGAACGAAAAGAATACTACCCCTTGTAGGTACGAAGTAGTAACTACAATAAAATTATAGAACTAATTATGGCGGGTATTGGATAATAAAATTGGAATAACTTATGCATGCCATTAAACACAGCCTACAGCTCGTTCTAAAAAATGTAGAAATTGTTGTTTTCACTTCTACCCGCTGCGTGCAAAATTGCATCAGGGAAAAGTAAAAATCAAACTATAGTTTATTTAATCTTTGAAGAGAGTTTATTGACACTTGAAATATTAAAGGTAGACCAGCATTTCCTATTTTCTTTGAGGCAGAAAACAATAAGCATACACTTAAGGTCTATATAATGCAATCAAGTTGACTAATCAATTTAGGAAATTTTATTTTCGGTAGAGCAAAACAAAAAATGATTGATTAAAATCCTTTAATTTATTTTGACCTATGCGATTATTGCAATGTTTACCATTTTCTATTGTCTCAATTAGATATTCGTTCATTTTTGCAATGTCAGAAAACACTGGCATGTATGTGATAGCACGCCTAAATGCATAGTTCTTTTTCCTTTCTCTCTTTCTTCCTAATGCCATGCGCGTCACATTCTTTGTGATTTATTTCTGCGTTTGGAAATCACTCATTCAATAGTCTAACTTATCTCTAGCTTAGCATTCCGAAGTTTTCATAAAAAGGCACTGTCACCAGAAAAAAATATTTTAGACAGTCTCATTTTGAATGCCTGATATAGGTAACTTCCTTAAAACAATCGAAAAACGACACATAGTTTAGTATGAGATTTGTACTTTCTATAAGCTGATACTTATTCGAACATCAACTTCAACGTTTAAACTATATAATTACATTACACAATATTGTCCTGCATGACAAAAATATATTTCATGTGTTATGGCACAGTATTTCTTACATTTGAGCATGTTCTATTCTCTTGGGTAATGAAAACACACGCACCGTTAATAACTTTCTTGGGCCGTCTATTACAATAAGGAGCACCCATTCAGCAATAAATGTTGCTACTTACTTATATGTAAATATGCTTGTGTATTGTATTATGTTATGCACATGTACCAAAAAAGCTTTGTTTAATACATTACGAAAAAGACTGAAGCCATGCCTAGCAGCCTATGAAGCAAAGACTCAATGCATTACTTACAATTATAAACTTCAAATAAAAACTCACATGATTGTCATCTGTATTTAGAGCAGATAGGTAGGTGCTCATAAACACAGGTATTGCAAGTTTCAGAGAGCTCCTCTTACAGTCTTTGATGCGAAAGCAAAAATTTTCAACAAAGCAAATGCTATCAAATAATAATCTTCATTACAGAGAAAGCGTCCATTCTAGGAGTGTTTATAAAAGCTTCTATCCGTTCTTTAAATACACTCTAAATCTACAAAGGTAGTGTCTAATTCTCTGTATTAAATAAACGATTAATTCTTTTCATTTTATAAAGTGAAATGAAAAGTATTCAAAAATTACCATGTTTTGTAAAAGGGAACTTGTTTAAAGTTCTAACGAATATACAACTATTTTTCCATGCAAATATGTGAAAAAATGAAAGATTCTTCCTGAAAATGAGACAGAAATGGTTTGCAGTTGTTGTCTCTATGACTTAATTAATCGTATCCGCAATATCAAGTGCCCAACAAAAATTTTTTTATAGTATATATATATCTTGAAATACACAAGAAACGTATTTTTACCATTTGGACTAACTTTCGCTTGTTATATCTAAAGTAATCAAATAATACGCATAGTATAGCATCTGATGTTTTAATGCCGCAAGGCGGCAACTTACGTGTAACTTTTTCAAAAGCGTTAATAAATATTATATAAAGTTATGTGCCAGATATTCGAGAAAAAAAAATATTAGGTAAAGAATAAGCACGGTAAATTTGAAGTTGGCGGTATTTTTGTTGCCTATTTCCACAACAATCTTTGAGATACTTTATTAATAAAGGATAATTTGGCAGCATTTGATTTGACTTTTTCTACTTCATACTTGAACTCATCCTTTAAGAAGATACATAAATGAAATGCTGTTGAGTGATGCTTCAATCTGCTGAAAATAGGGCTAGCCAAAAGCTACATGCCTCATGGAGCTACTAATCAGCTGTTTACTTTAAACTTCTTAGAAGTAACTTCTTAGGACGTCACGCTTCAGTGCCAGAGTTCATATTGATTACAGAAAATAGTTAACAGTAATACCCTTCCTAGAATAAATAAAGTCATAAAACAATAATTTCTCCCGGCAGAAGAACTGTACAAGTTAGGGGAATAGAGCATGCTAGCAAAATAATCATTAGGCAAGGCAAAATTCTACACCTTCTTCGATATGACATACCAATTTCTACCGGAAAAATAACTTAACATGCTGAATAATTATAAAAAAAAATTAAGGAAACCGCAGCTGCTAAGTTTTCACAAGGAAGATGTTACTCGGAGGTATCGAAATACATTACTTTAATCTTGCTTGACGTAGTTGTGCTTAATCAATCCGGGTCCTTCAACTTTTCTCAAGGTTTTAAGAGCCATATCTGAAAATGTGTCTGGGTACACACCGTCGAATAATTCTCACTAATGCTATAATTTGTGTATCCCCATGAAAAAGCTAGCTAAAGAGTAGTTGTTTACAATTAACACGATTCTCAAATTCAGATTTTGTATCTTCAATGCTGAATAATCGCCTACATCAAATTATAATAATTCATCATAAATAGTATTTATGATGAATCAATATTAGCGCTCCCATGAAACTTCAAACAATTCTGGCAATCAGGTTCGGTAGAGAGAGAACCTTTGTCAGATATATAAACAAAAAATATAAATCTCAATTCGATGCACAAGCTTAAGGGGGTGTTGCATCTTTAAAAAAAAGCAATCATCATGCAGTTGTATTGATCGCTAGAACTCATCCCATGCTATATATTCGGGAAAAGAAAATTTCATAAAAAGCAGCCCTAGCTAAGCCATCGTTCTCATAATAAAACGTATATATATGCCCCCTAAAAGAAGAGAGAGGAAGCTTCCAAAGGAAACAGTCAGAATTGTATTAAATAAAACTAGACACAGCGTCGGATATTCTCTCATGTACCATCTTATACCAGAAAGTTGCGTTTCAAATACCAGGGATGCTTCTGAAATATGTAAAAAAGGATTCATGGATATCTTTGCATAAGAAATCAATACAGGATCAGTCGATGGTTCTTTCATTAGTATCGAAGAAGCGGGAAAATCTTCCATGAGTAGCATACGCATTGAAGTAGAATCATCCTTCAATGACAAAGCAATAGGGATGGCCCACAAAACCTGCCGTATCAATTTGACGAGTGCATTCTCGTATTGTGAAACATATGGTTTCGTGGCCAGAGCCACTCGTTCATGCTTACTACTAAAAAGTTCCAAATTAAACATGACAGGTGTTGTGTAGGTGTTGTAAACAGAATTAGGATAAGAAAAATGTAGAAGTATATCCACGTGGAAATCATGCAGAAGTTGATTCTTAGAGTTTTGGGAAGAATTTCCGGGAAATATTTGAGCAAGCAGTTTAAGGAGACGGGATTTCGTTGACCAGGCGATTTTTCCATGGGTGTAGTTACTACTATATTCCCATGTTCGATTATTCAGTTGAGCAATAGCAATAGCTGTTTGATAACTACTCGAGAAAGCATGCATATCCCTGCTGCATGAAGAAAACCTCGAAATAGACAAAAGATCTCGACTTTGTAAATATTCATTTGGGCAGGGATATGACATAGTACATGTAGACATCTGTAGAGGCTTGCAAGAAAAAGTAAAAGCAGAATGCTGTGATGAAGGATTGCTATTTACATTTTTGTTTTGTCCTGTGTCAGCAGTCATAGGAATTGATGATTGCTGTTTGAAAACACCTTGATTACATGAAGCAGGCATCCAAGTACAAGCCAATGAAGATGGACTCGAATGAACTCGTTCGCCTTGATAATTCTGCTCTACAAAACTGTAGACAAGGGAACACAAAGGGACTTGATCAGGATGACCACAAGTCGGAGGGGTTGAAGATGACGCAGTACTTTGTCCATTTGGAAAATTTGGGTTTGTAGAAAGTGGCATGGATCTTGTTGCTTGACATTCATTTGAGAAAGAAAACGTATTTGTGAAGCAAGGCGATGCTTCAAGAAACTTGTTACCCTCTTGTTGTATAGAGTAATCAAAATATAGCGGGAAGTATACCAACTTTGGTGGAAGTAGTAACCAAGATAGCAATGTGTAAACAATGGGCGACCACACTAAAGCACATACAAAGCTTGTAAAGGAAATACACATAACTGGTGCTACCCAAATACCTATCCAGTAAAACATTGCATGAAAATGCATCCAAAGATGGGAAACTAGGGTAGGCTGGGTCACTGCTGATTGATTAGGGAGCTGAGAGCTGTCGATCGCAGCTTGAGAAGACAAATTAGCATCAATTATCCTAGATCTACCGGCTGGAAAGTGACGATTATTATTTGGTAGGGATGCCGATCGACGGCTAGCCGATACTGGATGTACCGCAAACCTGTTGCGCAAAGACATCTCACTACTTTCCTCCGCCGGTAATTGTAGAAAATCTCCATTTGAATTAGCTGCCATTGCCACATATATCAACCCACGCCTAGATACTCAGCTACTCGAATAAAAACTGCCCAAACTCAATGTGTCGAGCCACTAAGCATTTATGAGAAGCTGGTACCCGCTTGTGCTATAATTAACAAATTTGCTTTTCACACTTCATTTAGGAGATGCTTGAGATTATCGTATCTTGATCGAAGCTTCAAAACGAAATATTTTTGATATACCATCATTCACTCAAGAGAGTGAACGGCGGGCATCGTTCCCGTTTCGAAAAGAGAGACAGCATTGTGCGAACATGAATGAGTTAATATTAATCAGTTGTTACGTAATATAAAGTATTCTCTAAAACTTTTTGTATTTCTATGAAGGCTACACAGCGCAAATCTCTCAATGCAAATGACAAGGGGAAAAATCTTCCTAGTGCATTTGCAGTGAAGCGTACACACGCTTGCTGAAACGTCTTTTTACGTACGTGCACTGAAGAAACAACCAGCGCAAGTAGACAATAAACAAAAGAAGGAAATTTCCACTCCCCTACAATGGAAAAGATGCGGAGCTTTGTCTTGTTTGCAAACGGTTTCGCGACTGGTGAGAAAGGTTTGTGTCTAGCTAGCCCTACTTTCTTTACCGCGCAATTTGCGTGAAAAGATTGAATCGAAACAATTTCTCTGTTAATATTTAAATATGGTAAATACTCATATTGATAAGATAATTTTTTCTCCTAAAGAAATAGAAATTATTACCATATTCAATTCTTACTACGATGTGCTTACTTCGAATTCTTAAGTGATTGCAAAAGTTTAGCAAGGGAAAATGAGTTTGCACCGTAGTACGGAAGAAAGAATTTTTTCACATCACAGTAATAACTTTTTTAAAAGTAAGCAATAATTTCAACTTCCCTAGTTAACTACAATCGGCGAATAGAAATACGGAACCCTCCCCTGTTGCAACACCCTAATGCTAAAACCATTCCAATCACTTCTTCACATTCATGGAAAATTGCTACTGTGGATTAAAAGTTGGACCGGTTGAAACTCCTTCAATTTGTAGCACTTTATACAACATCGCCCCACACACGCGATTGGCTCTTTGAAATACAATTTACTTAAGTTTTTTATTTGTCTTAAACCATAAACCCGTAAGGAAATTGTCCCAATAACGGAAGACAATATTTTCGATTTTCCAAATCATAAAATTTAACTGCTCCAAGCTACAGCAAAGCCTCATAGCTTATCGAAAATACATGAAATTTAGGCCAATTTAATAGGTTGTAAACTTTTAAAGCATCTTACAACAAAGAGCTCATTGCAAGAAAGTAGGGTAAGTTGAATTTTAGGAAATAACACCCTAAACATATCCACTTTTATTTTGGGCTATATAGATACGATATAAATAAAACACATGCAATAAGAATTCAAAAAGAGAGGCTAATCACCTCAATTTTTGCAACTTCTTTCAGTTCCAAAATATCTAGTATATGGTAGCTATCATGAATCGAACAAAAAAAAGGAAGAGGAAAAATAGACCCTAAAATTGAGACTAGCACGGCTTTTAGATCACCAGTAAAAACAATGCTCCAACCCAGAAATCAAATTACAAATATCTGACCTAAGGCTCCTCTTCGTAGCTTTTGAAGAACAAAATTTTTAAAATTTAAAGTATTTCTTGAAAAAATTATT
This sequence comes from Cardiosporidium cionae, assembly GCA_015476325.1. Lineage (NCBI taxonomy): Eukaryota > Apicomplexa > Aconoidasida > Nephromycida > Cardiosporidium > Cardiosporidium cionae. The sequence continues at coordinate 87,119 of JADAQX010000076.1, forward strand.
ACGAAATTAAAAAAAGGAATCAAATCAAAAATGACTAGGAAACTACAAATTTTACTTTTTAATGGCATTGCATTCCAGAGAAATTGTTCACACTATGAATTCTGAATAAGATTAAAATTATTTTCCAAAGCACTGTAACACAAGAAATGTCGATATTCATATCTACTACATAAACAAAAATGGCACTATTTCTTAAGCCATTGTTAAAATGAACGAGCTGATCAGCATTATTTTACGCTATACTAAGTTTCCTAACACTTCAGAATCTCAAAAGAATCCCTGCTAGCATATTGCAGATTTCAGCAGTTCTCATGTAAAAATTTTAGCTATAGTCAAATAGAAAAACTATAAAAAGACTCCAATAAGGAAAATAAAATCCTACAGTAAAAAAAAATCATTTGAAAAGCCACACATAACACCAAAATTACAAAAAGAAAACAATCAAATGCACAGTGCGTCAGTAATAACACTGTGCGTAAATAAAAAGAATGCGTACTAAGGATACCCACTTTGTAAGTATCAATGGCATGATTTTCAAGCATATTCACGCTTTTAGCATAGGATATGAGGCTGACTGTCATCAAAATTCTTAAGCACGGCCATGCAATAACCATTTTTCAACCCCATACACACTAGGATTAATAGGTAAACGCTCAGAAGATATATCTGATCTATACAAGTTAACAAGAGATGGTCCTTGGAAGGACATTGAACGAATGGAATGGTCTTGATCATTCATCCATAATTCATCAAGATCCTTTCCACATTGATTTAATTTTTCAGCAAAAATACCATGATCTATCTGTTGTGTATTTTGTATTTGAGTAGTAATTTCTCCTCTCCTTAATGTATCATGAATGGAGAGGTGGGAGTTACGCGAGTTTTCCCAGTTCAAATTTTCAACTCCGGGAGATGCGGAAAGAGAAAGTATATCCGGATAAACCGCTCTCTCTCCATCTAACGTCTTCCAAGCTACTCCCGCTGGGTATGAAGGAATTAAATAATTACTTGGTTTGCTATTCCCCTGAGATGGCATACCGACAGGACACACATTTTCTGAACTGATAGGTAAGGAATAGCTAGGGCAAAATATCTTTGAATTTCTTCCTTCCAGTTTCTCAAAATTAAATAAATCCACATCGGGTATTTCCAGGCATTCATTCTTAAGGTTATCACCCGTAGAGACAGCAGGCATACTACCAATAGTATCCACCCAAGGAGCGAAATCTCTGTTTCCAAAAAAAGATGGAGTAGATGCTGCACGCGGAAACCGAGAGGGAACGGAAGAAAAAGGTGTAGATACAGTAATTGTGGGGAGGTTTGGCTGCTGTTCAGAACAATGCGGGTAACGCTCATGGTGAGGACAAACATCACTTTTTGTATCACCATTAAGATAACGCGATGATGTAAAATCCAATGGAAACGAAGTTTCTTGATAAGTTGAATTGAGATATTGTTCTGTCAATGATTTTGTCTCATATTCTCCTGAACGTACGATATCCAAAAATTCCAATGCAGCATACGATAATTCTTCAGAAGGTATAATAGTATTACTTATTCCCCCATTATTTACGGCCAATGGCAAAGAAGGATCAGCAATAGATTGAGAAATATGCAAAGAAAAATCATCTCCATTGCCATTGGTAGCTATTTTTGAAAGGGAGGTGGAAGCATCGAGACTGCTTTCTTTGAATTCGTAATGCTCCCCTAAGTAATTCATGGTTTCATTCAACTCTTTTTCGAGTGCATGCTTGAAAATGTGCCTCTGGAACTTCCTTTCTGAAAGAATATTCTTTTCACGTTCAGATAAACGATATTTTCGTGGCCGTATTTCTTCTAATCCATGCGCTGTAACAGCAGACAAATAGACAAGTAGGGAAAGAGGAGATACCGTAAATAACATGATATTGAAAACTAATCGAACAAACCATGTCTACAGCTCTTCCCAGTTAAGCATAGGCCTTGCTGCCAAAATCTGCACAGTCTTGTCTTGAAGTAGTCTCCAGTAAATTGCAATTCATGGCGACCATGAGCATACCTAAAAAGCACACGCAACATTTGTTCCTAAAATTCTTACAAACTGAAAAAATCTACTTGAATTACATACGGGCAATGTTTATCATCACAGGCTCCTTTCCGCCAAATCGGGCATAACTTCGTTTTAGCCAAATTAGAAGTAGTGCGTAATTCAGCATCGTTATCTGAAAACAGGTACCGAAAATCCGGTGTAACACTACGTAGTATACATCTGGTCTAGTAAATATTGCACTGGTAACTTACGAGCATATGTACAGTGTACCCCTTTTCTGCAATGGCCAGCATGTAAGAAGGGGCACATTTTTGTCTGAAAGAGAGGTAAAGACACATTAGATGTAAGACCCTTCATGGCTACTTAAAGAGCGGCTTCGACTTTCACTCACCTTATAAAATTGATCCATCTTTCTTAACCAATCCTAAGAGACATACCGAAAAAGATGCCACAAAGCAACCTGATTTCATTTGGATTAGGTATAAAGGAGATGTTACTGAAATGAAAGTAAACACATACTATCACTGCGAAGAAAAAAATACTTACTGCTGTCAGAATATGTTTTAGAATTAGAAATAAAAATAAGTTTACAGCAAGAAAGCATCTGCTTATCTATATGTATCATTCATTCCTTTCTTTCAGTTAATACAAAGCCCCGTAAGCGCACCCTCACGTGCAACTTCCTGATTTTTTCTAGTAGGAACCTACCTTGGGAGGTTCGTGGGCATGGATTAATCTATTCGTACATTAAACATGTACAAAGTGCAAAGCTCACTGTGATGAGCTAAAAATTTCACTACCACAGCGAAAAGTAAATGTATCAAAAACAGAGTATCTACTTGAACGATGCTCAGCGTTGGAAGACAGAGGGTGCAGAATGGTACTCTTCTTAATTTTCTCCGTACGATATGGTTTCTTAACAATGAAATTCTCGTGCGTACAACGTACACGCGAATAGTGCCATCTAACGAAAATTCCAGTGATTTACTCATTCCCACGCCAGGTGCAGGTGCCACTCCACCTTATAGGGCGGGTATCGGCATTTCATTAAGGGCACAGAGAAGCTTAATCGGAAATTACAACTGAAATGTTCAACATCACCGCAAATGTACTGGCTTTATGTTTTAGTTAGTAAAGAGAAAAAATGAAGTAGCTTTTTGCAACCAGTGCAAATGAGTTATTCCTTATAATGAATGCACGTTGTTTACGGCCTTAGTAGAATCACTCCAGCGAATCGATATTAAGATGTCAGAAATTTCTTCTAAAATGTGGTATTTAAAGGAAAAGAAGCCCTTCTACAGCAATGCTGTCAAATTCTACGTTACAATTCTTGATTATTGGTAAATTAAACTCGTTAGTTCAAAACACCTACTCATCGCCGAGAATGCTACCGTTACCCGAGATATACGAAGAACTGTTGGGGATCCCGCTAATCGATTTTATTGAATTTTCTTTATCTAAGTTAAACGCTCACTTTGACTTTTCCTATTGAACATTTTTGTAATTTCAAGATTCTATATGGATTTTCAAAGTATAAATACAAATATATACAGAATGTTCCGCCCCATCCGCCTCGGTTACAGGGCCGCAAAATCAATACAGCGATTAAATCAAACCCTTTAAATATTTAAGCTTAGCATCTACTGCCTTTATGATACCTGCAAATAAATGTTATAGTAAAGGGAGTACCAAAATGAATGCGGATTTGTGATCGTGGTGTTTTCAGTGAGTTGTCCTTACCAGAATTAGTCACGTTCTGCCGGTCGTGTTTTAGACTTTGGCTGATTATAGTTCTTTTATGCGCTAGGATGTTAAATAGTTTGTTCTACTTAGCCAACAAGGGGGGCCGTTTTCTCTGATTTCGTACGATGAACCATAAAACTTACTCTACGCTATTAATTACCGCTTGCAGAAATGAGTAGGGAAATAGGAAATGTCGTGCGCTCCTTCATTAATCTACGCTACAAGAAAAAAACGAAAAGAATAATCTGAAACTCTTCGCTATTACTACTCTATTCTCCTCAAGGGTATGGGGGAAAACTGCTAGTTGTAGGCTTAATTAGTTTAGGCAAAATAACTATGCACTAAAAATGTAATTATAGTAAAGGGAACAATAATTAATAAAAATAAAAGAATCGAGCAGACGGAAAATAATGTGGATATTCCACAACAGCACGGTACCAGAGTTACACTACTTCACCCTTCCAATTAGACGTGCCCACACGTCTTAGATCTTGATCAATCGTGGCTTCGAATTGTCTCAGCTGGCCAATGCAATGTCTTAGGAAGTCCAATGCCTTTCAGGAATCGTCTTGTAGACCACAATGCAATCACAAACTCGTTTATATAGAATCAAGTTACGAGAGAGATACCCGAAATAGCGTACCGACATGCAACAACGTACCCCTTATACTCCATCCACCGCCAAATTACAGAATTTGTTTTATGAAGTTACAACAACAGCATAAGAAACGGGTACTGAAATAATTACTCATTATGTATGAAGTTTGCTACTATCAAGAAATATGATGCAGACGCGCATCTAATCTGTATCAACCACTTTTCTGTAATTTCTTAATGGGGCGGACTGATATAATTTTTGCAGCGACCTCTCAATTTGGAAAAACTGTTGCATGATCTTATAGTGATACCTTTTAGTCTTGCATCATAGAAACAAGTTAGCAGAAATTGAGTTTTCAAAAGTGGCAATCAATGTTAGTTCCGTGTAGCAAACGGGAACACGCCGTTTACGTGAATGCTTAACTTTTTCGTAAAGTTTGACCACATGCTTACATTGGAGTGTAAAGTTAAAATGTGTGACAATGAACTAAAATTTTTCACACATCTTTTTTCGAGGAGCGTAAAACAAAAATTCTTCTTGATTTTCAGCTCTAGCAAGCCAATCTAAAGAATAGTACTTGATTCGAAAGAATACAAAACTGAGCCAACCAATGGCAACGTTAAGCACTTAATGATAATAAGCGCGGAGCAATAAATGCTACAGTTATAACAATCGCACAGTAGCAAGGAATTACAAGTTTACTAAAATCTTGCCCACAATCAAGCAAAAAGAACAAGATAAGTTTTTGTTGTTGCACTGTTTGAAGCGAAACTGTTTTTTGATGTTGTTGAAATTTTTGAATGATTTTTGCTGTAGCACAGGAAGAGAATTCTTAGCTTAATATAAATAAAATATATTTTCGAAATCACGCGCAATATATCTGTTAACATGTGTTACTGTATACTGAGATAAAGCCACTGTTTCTTTTCTCGTAAATGTGACTTGCGAGATATGATCGTGGTGAAAATACTTCGTTATACAAGTTCTTTTTTGATATGCAAGGCGCGTACCACGTAACTGAAAATATATGTAAATTCACATAATGCAGCTGTCCGATGCTGGCATGACGAGCAAAATTTAAGTGAGTAGCAAAAACCTGTGCTACTCACTTTTAGCGAAGAACTCTATAAGCCACTGCAATTTTGCTAAATTATTACACGGGCCACTAAATTTAACCGTCGAAATTATTAACTTTTGATTGAAAAATTAGGTCACGGATCCCCTGATTGCACCGGTAACATGAAACAAGCCAAAGAAAAAAGATGAGCATGACATTTTCAAATAAGAAGTATGCATAACAAGTTATGAGGAATGAAAATAGAACACAGAAATGCATTATCTCAACTCAGTTTTTAAAATTTGCAAATGTTTAAGAAGAATTGAGGCTGAAAGGGAAGGATTTATGAGAAATATAGTCGATTAGCTATATGCATACGAATTTAGTTATTAGGCAAAACTTATGTGATAGTTCAAAAATTTAAATTCAGAAAGAATGGCCCAAGCCGAGTAAAACAAAACATAAACAATCTCACTTGCATCAAGTTGCCGGTCTCGACATATATTGGCTTTCAGCCCAACATAGATACTAACAATACAATTTTTTTCTTCAAGTAGCCCTTTGCATAGAAAAACAAACAGCAGAGAGGAATACAACAGGATCATTTAAATTCGATTAGCCAAGAGTGAATATACCAATTTAGGCACACTCCTTCCCCAAGAAAATGGGACCGTGGGTTTTTACTTCGGGTTTTGAGCATGCTTACAAGATTAATGATCTACGTAAAATTGGCAAACAATTGAATGAAGAACCTTACAATATCACCACAGCAGCCCGTAATTGCTTTCATCAAATTTAGCTTCTTCATAGAAGTGCCACGACTAAAATTGTTAGAGCAAAAGTGAATACTGTTGCAACTGGGGAGAAATTCTACTCCCAAACAATAGGTATTAGAAATAGATCAATACTAAAAAAATTTCAACAGCAAAAAAAAAGATCACGCTGGGTATGAGTGAAGCAAATAATTTTATTGGAGCTTCTATAGTTTGATTTTTTTCCATGCACGTGCTACCAAGTTTATTCCATTACCACTACTTTGATGTTTGTAAAGAATTGCAAAAGACAACTTCCGTTAAGCAATTTCACCGTCCCTAAATACATGCATGATCTGCTAGACGCAAAGAAATACGCGAGTTTAGCCGTATGTTTGCGAATACTTGTCCATGCAAATAATTTGAAAATGGATCATGAGCTACAGTTATCAGATGAGCCAGCAACGGAAGAATTTCATTCCTATTTAGAGGAGAAAGGAGTTATCCAACGTCTTGTGAAAGCTTTGGTTGGACTTCACGAACAACCTCAAAGACCTGACGACCCATTGCAGTACCTTCAAAAGCAGCTCTACACTAATCAAAAGAGTAGGCAATTTTGATTTTATTCTTGCTGCTTTATCTATTTTTACTTAAATTCCAACAATTTTCCAGATCATTGCCTTTTCAAAAAATGTGGTCTTTTCTAACGTGTCTATAAAACTTAATCATTCGTGCACAGATGAAGATCCTGAGCATTTCACAGACATCGACGAACTACGAATGCGTAATAGGGAATTGCAGGAAAAAATTGAAAATCTAACTCGAGAATTGGCACAAAAAAATGCTCAGGAAGAAGAGAAAATAGCCATGAAGACGTGTGAATTCAATAGTGCAGGAAGTAATGTAGTTGATAAGCAAAATACTTGAATAACTTTGGGGCTAAAATTGAAGACAAACAGTACAAACCATTAAAGAATGGCATTGGGATTTTTAAGGATAATGAATATTCGGCTTTCTCACACGCATTCTGAATGTCAAAACTTTGACCAAATGAGAGATAAATCGGCATATAGCTATAAAAAGTAGAGCATTTTCGTGTGCACTCTCACGCGTAATGAGTAATCAATCTGCTTAAGGATATGCCAGATACACAAAGCGAATAGCCACACTACTACTGTACAAATAGAAATATTTAATTGATTCAACAGCATAATGCACATATGGCATAACTTGTTGATTCTTAATGCCACCAACACCAATACCAGCTTGATAATCTCTTCCCGTGTTATATCACTGAACTCACTACCTGAAATGCAAAATATTATAGCTAAAACGCGCATTCGAAAACAGGGAACATGTACCACAGCAATCGAAAAATTTAACCTTTAAAAAAATACTCTTGCTGAGTACTTATTTCCCTTTTCCTTTCATTCATTAAGGACTACCACATCTTATCAGAATTTTAACTCTTTTTATTGAAAATTTATCAACCCGTTAATCACAATGCTTTAAAATAAAATAATAACGCAAAAATCTACAGTAACGCTAGTTTTGATACCACAAAAAATCTTGACAAATTATCTGCGGCATAAGAGTTATCTTTTGCTGCATTAAAAAGTGATCAATGACGGACTCGTGTCACATAAAACGGCAGCAAACCATTTGAAGCATCTTCAAAAACGAAATTCAAAGCGAAAAATACACAATTGAGTGTAATAATTTTTGCAAAACAATAACCTATTCTTAATCGACTGTTGCTTCAACAATTTCCAGCCAAGAGGAAGGCAAGTGATCAAGTAAATAACTATAGTCGGGCACGCTTTTGAGCAAAAATATCAATTTGCATATTTCTTCACGCCTGAAGTTTTCATGCTCTACATTTAAATAACCTAGACAACGCTCTCGAAGTTCTTCTCTATTTATATCCATTATCAAGGCATCGGCCGAGTTGGGCAAAGGTTTTCTTTCGGATTCTGTAAGAAAAAAACTTGAAAAAATGACAGGCAAGGCAAACAAATTTGAATTTTCTCTATCGTATTTTTCGAACACTGTGTTATGTCCAAGCAAAAATTGTAGATTTTTTCAAAATCATAATACCCATGATATCGACGCATTGTGGTATTAGCTCAAGCTGAATCACTCAAAATTTTGCAGCATTTTATACCCTAACTCCATTTTCACTAGCCTAACATGTTTATCATCATATAAAAATAAATCTCATGGATTCAAGTAATTCTGTGTATTGTTAGGAGTAACGCATGAATCATAAACGCTCTACATCAAACAGTTTTAACAAACCTGCTAACTCAGTAACTGATGATAGCACTGTGCCATCATTCAAGGGAAAAAATTTTCGACGCACACAACCCAGAAAAAAAGCAGAGAATTCACTTCTACTAAATTTAGATATATTTTTTTGCAAACTAGCGCAAATACGGATTAAGATGTTAGTGTCCTATAAAATAAATAGAGTAATTTCATCCTATGAAAAGACAATAACAGACAACTAAAAACAAGATTTTAATCGCTTGTAAATAAACATGCAAATACAAATTAGGCAAAGGCTAAACTAATAGAACATCCCTAATTTATGAAAATATAATTTCGTAAATATTTCAGTGCGATAAAGGCGCCAAGTTATTAGAAGGGGATGGGTGAGTGCATGCAATCGAAATGTTAATAGGAGAATGAATGTGATAAATTTTTTTTCCATAACACTATCATTCAACACCCAAAATAAACCCTGCAGAGTAAGTCAGAAAACTATATATTCTCTCCAGTAGATTTGTATGCAAAGTGATGTAAATTCATTTTCAAAATACTGATAGTATGCCTCCATGTAAACATTGGATACTATCCCACGATAGCGCATTTTAAAATAGAAGACAAATGCTAAAAGATCTAAAGGCGCTCTAAACTATCAAATAATATCCAATGAGTGACAAAACAGCACAAAATAATAATAGTAATCCTATATAAAAATACCTCCGGTAAAGACTGGCATAATCTAGCAAAATGAATAGCATTGAATTTGTCAATATTGCCTTCAATCTGAAGAAAAACACCCTAATCTATTTTGTAATAACGCATCTTCTCTAAAGAATAGAAAGAAAAAGTAAGAATTGAGCAGGACGATCTAAATGCCTTTTATATGCGCTTCTCGCATGAATTTTCTACGATTTCCTAATAAAATTATTTGAAACTCAAGCACGTTTATACCGAAAGAGGGACACCTACAGCACCTTTAAGAGTAGAGTATCAAGAACACGCAAAACAATAGAGAATGGAGTTATCTTGCTCAAACTTGCAGGCATCCCCCACAAAAATAGATTTGGGAATTCCTCGAATTATCGGATTTCGATAGAAATCATTTCCATTTCTATAATTACGACCCATATCTCCCCTCATTTGAATTACCAAAGGGTAGAGTGAATGAGAAATCCGTGAAAGTTTCCCAAAGCGAGAATAAACCCAGCATAATCGCGCAATATACTTCGGCGGTAAATTCCTAATGCGAAAGGCATCAGAAAAATCAATCGTTGCTCTCTCTAAGAAGGTTTCATGGAATATTTGCAACTTGCAAAGGCTATTTAAATTTGTAATAGTATGAAGCAACGAAGTTTCCGAATATTTCCTCTCAATCTCCGGTAAAAGGATGTCCAGCAGCGTGCCCTCCTTTGCTGTGCCAGATCGATGAGCATGATCAGCAATAGATGCCAGGATATCACATAACTCAATAGAATCATGCTTTGCTACTTCTTCTTGCAAGCGTGGTAGAAGGGCTGGTATAAATCCCTCAATTTTCTGAGTGAGCTTAGAATATATCCGGAAAATTCCCATAATCTCAAGCGTCGAAATTTCTTTAAATAGATGCGTTGCTAGAAGGTGATCAGCAATACTCTGGAAGAGTTCCGTATCATTTGGCTGCATTTTAAACATAGGATGCAATATTCGAACGCATTCAAATACCCTGTAAGCAATATAAATACGTTTAATCATCTGAGCATAACAAAATACTCTATACATGCAAAAAACAACAAGGAAGAATAAAATAAACGTTGAGAATTTTGGCATATAATTTAGAGCGTAGCATGCTATCCTCAGTAGAAAATAACAAATATATATAAGCGAGATAGAGGCTACGCGTAAATAGCTACAAAATAATGTATCTTGTATTAAATATTTTCAAATACAGGAATGAAATAATACTAGAGACGCGCTTCTAAGTTATAAAGAGTAGTACGAGATATTTTCAGTCCTTGCTTCTATAAAAAAATGTTTAGATGGAATGGGAGCTCTATGATCAACAATCTGTTTCCTTGATAAAGTTAACTTTCATGACATAGTTGCATTTCATTGTAACGGAGCATCTACCTGAAAGCAGAAATTCGAAATTTGATTGCCTCTGATAATTTGGATGATAAAGATGAGTGCCTTAAAGCTTCAGGAAGGGCGCCATAGGCACAGACAAGAGGAACAATCTGAGAGGGCGTAAGTATATGCGTGTGCGAAGCTATTTGATCTTCCAGATGAGGTAAATACGTATTCTTAACAAAATCCTTTGGAATCTTCTGTTTCAGGACGATCGAATGGGAGTTCTGTGTCTGTGGCGGTGGAGCTTCCACTTTTTTTGATTCGATTTTTTCACAATTCAGCAGCGGGACAGTAGAGAAAAAAAAATTTCTGCTGGCGGTTGCACAGGATGTAAAAGTTGCCGAGTATGAATATCCCTGCACGATTATCCGTCTAAGGAATAAACTTGTGATTGCCCCATGGCTGAGAGCTTTTGGAACCAATGTGGAGTAGCGAATGAAGGAAGACATTTTATTCAAAATCAAACCAATATCTGACTTGCGGACACCGCACAAGAAGATGTGGATAAGAACAAGGATAAATCGCACGTCCAAGCCCACGTGTGCTGAGATAGCAAGATTTAGAATATCATTTCTCTGATTACATTAGAAAGCAATTCAGTCTTCATATGTCATCTTTCAGCTAAGAAGACTACTAATAAAAGGCATTGCAATTTACATCACGAGAGAACGCACTGCCGGAGATTCAGGGAAGAGAGCATCGCTTTTCCAATAACAAATAATAAGCTTCGTATCAAAGGAATTCCAAATGTAAAGCTAGTTACAAAAAAGAGGGATTAGGAAGATTATATAAAAATTTATTATAGTCATAATTAGTTAGCAACAAGTTCTCAGTTATACTCAGCCAAAACCTGGCTATGATCCTCCTAATGCAGTAGGATGTTTACACAACATTCGATATAAGAGTACTTTTACTTGGTGAATCAATCTCGAATTTTTCATTTACTTAAATAAGTCATAGAAAAGAAAGTGTACTAGTTAGCAGAGAAGTGGGACTAGCGGACAAAAGTTAAAAAATGTCCACCACATCGACTTTATATAGTGTGCTGACACGCATGTAGTGGTGGAGAAGATTACAGATGACAACCATGACCGTGATGATGAAACCGAAATTTGCACTGGAGGTCTGGTTTTGCTAGCTGATGCTATCTTGAATTTAACTGGCGACTTTTACCAACTGTCATGGTATAATAATTTTGTTTTATGGGGACATATCAAAAGTATTTCTTATGAGATCGTGTGATACCATTTTATCGCAAGATTAAGCATGGTTTTACTTGATAAAATAACATTAAAGGAAATGATAACCATGTATTTCATTTTCTTTCTTCTCAGAGTAAATGCTAGAGGGGCCGCATTAATCCCATTCTGAAATTTCTCGAGATATTTGATAAACCTTGCTGCAATAAAGCTCTCCTATTCATCGATTAAATTTTTCTTCAAATGTACAGAATCAAATATGCTTTTTCACTACAGCTGCTAAGAAATCCGAGTACTGCCCACATTCTTTCTATCCCGCAGTGGATTGAAGTAGTTATCACTTCGATAAAAGGAACTAAAATTTGAAAAAAAGCGACAAGTTTTACAATTTTTAAATGGGTTTTACAAACGTTTCTACTTCTATTGTCGTCTAGTTGGAGTTAAATTATCAACAATCTTGCTGTGACAAATCCACTGTGCTTCACACTTGAAGCAACACTAGATGAGACGTTTTTCTTCTGACGCATTTTATTTTAGATTACCAAAAAATTTTCTCTTACAGTAAAAGGATACTATTGCTAATGCAATTGTACTATAAGAAAACAAATCTGCTACACATTGTATGTTTGGGATGCCTACTTGATACCAAATTTCTTCCAGCGAATCCAATTTTTTCTGTAACATAAGACGATAGTTATACAAATGTCTAATGTGATTACAATTTCTGCTCATTACCAAATCATCTTATGCACACACAGTGACGTAGGTGTAAAGACAAATTGATCGTTTTATGATTGTTCAATATTCATGGCTTACATCAAAATTATTAAAGCCACTAAAAAGGATGCAATACATACCTGATTAGAATTTCGCAGCTTCACTATTTCGTAAGGCTGATGAAGATCAACTTCTCGTGCATTTTTAGTTGCATTATCGCATCCAAAAGCAATTAATCGTGATCGAATCAAATCCTCATAAAGTGCTGTACTCGGAATTTTATTGATACTTTCATTTTCAGATGAGTAACTTATGCCTGAGATGTTCTCTCGCACTAAGTTGGTTACGTCCTCCTGATCATTGATATTACTTAAACGGGCATCTTCCTTTGCTTTCAAATTCTTTTCAATAGAGTGCATGGTTGATTGCAAAATTTGATGGAGGTCGTTAAGGGTAAAAACAATAAAAGGAGATATAAGAAATCTGTTTGTAATTGGTAATTTTCTCCATATAGCACATCTGGGATAGAATATCGCGCAAGCCGCTACACAGGCTGAAATGGCACCTGAAGTGCCTTGAATTGGGATATCTACATTCTGCATGCAGTCCATAAAATTAGATACGAAAAAACATGCCAAATTCCCTAAAATAGCTGTTGCAAAAAAGAAGGAACCAAATTTCAGATGTCCCCACAATTTTTCTAGAAAGGTCGCTGACAGAAAAAATGCTGAAAATTTCACAATAAGAATAGACAAATTGTCTGGCAGATAGAACGATGGTGAAAGAATTTTTAATGTACTAAATGAATTAAAATGGAGCTTGTCATCATTCCAATTATTTTTAGTGAACAAATGCAAATCTCGATTTCTTAATTCAAAATGCGACAAAACTCCCATTATTCTTTCGATAGCAGCTGCCATTTCTCCTGATGTACGAACAGATTTGAGTTTATCCATTTCCCAAAACATACAGGTTTGAATAAGTATAAAACAAAATAGAGCACTGATTGTGATATACGGAATCCGCCGAGAGGTGGCATAAATAAACATTTCTGTGTTCTCAGTCTCGGCCATCCCCTAAATAAAAATAATACGCAATGTAACCTGATTATAATACATTAGAAACTGATCCCATGATAAAGCGCTTGTAATCGAAAATTCGATGGCAATAGCAACAAAATCTAGCTCTTTATGATAGTTAGGAATATAATTTTTATTTTACTGGAAATGCTATATAAGATGAGCGTATAAACTTATGAACTCCTAAATGATAAGTTATCGACTACATTGCCATTTTGAAATAAACAGAAATGTGCTATGAGGCAGATCATCGGTACATGCAATTTTTTATATCACTTGCAACAAATGCCAAACATATGAGAGGCGATTAAAACTTTCCCAGCATACAACCAATAGTACTACAATCTAATTTCACTAACTGATTTTGCTATAGCAGAATCGTGCGATACATGAAGCGGTGGTTTAGGTGTATAATCATCATTATTCTGTTGAACTGTCCTTCCAATATTATCTCGTTCGGTATTACTTAGCATATTCCAAAATGTTCCTGTATTATTGACTACCGACGTTGTAGAATCCCTAGGTTGCTTCTGATGTAATTCTTGCAACCACTCATTGTCAACTCGTGCGGTAGAATGCCTCAATGTTTGCTTTGACTGCTCCTGCGATTCAATTAGAACCAGTTGATTTTCATCAAGCATAGCTTGGTCTTGAGATATTCGCATGTTGTCTGCCTTGCTATGATGGAAAGTAGAATAACCGGTTTTTTCTGAGGAATGCTGTATATTTCGTACTAGTTCAATAGGAGAATCGTGAGAAACTGCTTTAGTGGCCTCATTCCTTAAACTGTGCCTAATTATCTTGAAGATCTGGAATACTATGGAAGTGTTCCAACGCGATTTCTCATTGCCAAATCTCTGAGAAGTTGGAGATATAGGTTGACTCCAAGGGGAGGGTGTTTGCTGCTCTGAAGTTGATACCGGTGATTTATCTGAGGATTCTCGGTGTGTATATGAAGAATTGGAATGCATACTGCTATGTGCGACAATCCTGAGTTGATTAAGATGTTTGCTAGACTTAAAAGTAAGAAAGTTCACAAATATGGGAAGAGGTTTGATTACCTGTGCACCAAGCATATAAGAATGCAAGGAAAGCCGCATGAGAGGTGTATTATTCATTATGGGCGGTAGAGGTGTGCAAACAAACGCGAATTGCCAAGGAAGCTTGTTTGAGAGACATCTTCAAAAACGCAAATACCCTTTGATGAAGTTCCTCTGTTGAAGCTGCCTTAAAACGGCAGCAACATTACCACATCAATGCTAATGCATACACGTAGCAATGCTGCAGGAATATCCAGTAAAACACTACACAAGTTCGAATAGTATCTTCAATTGGTATCACCGAAAATTGTCTGCATTTGAATAATAGGAAGTAGTAGAAGACTGTAGTAGTAATTACTCACCCAACATTGTATAACCTTTGTTCGCATGTCATGCAGTAGATTCGACCTACTCCCTCTGTATGCCAACCAGAGCGATTATTACTTCAATTGATTCAAAATGATGTCCTAAGCGTTCAAATTAATCCAAATGCACGATCACATTGCGCATAGTTAGTCTCTTCTACGTGCAGTTCATTTTTAATCAAAACAAGGAATCATATTTGTTGTTTCAATACAACAACTTCTTCCCTAATAAAATGTCTCTCTTTACACTCACTGAGTTTGGTGCCACATTGAACCGGTATAAATTTTTGGCACAGGGCCGCTCCTATTTTCGCGACACTTAATGTTTCAAATGCTGCTCGTACGTACTGTTGATGATCTATGCTTTCTTTCCAGTTCAAAAACTGAGCTATTTGGTTTTCAGGGAAAATACTGCTTTACTAGATCATTCTACCACAATGGACTTGAGATTTGGCTGTCAAGTTTTCGGTTGCCAATTTATCCTCGGTTATATGTTCAATCTATATCAATTTTGAGGCATATGGTATATCTCAAGAAAATAGTTTGCATTTCACACTTAGCACTAAAATACACCGGTATTGCTCATTAAACAGAATGATTGCTGTAAGGTTCTGTATTTCATAGAATATTTGTTTGCCCTCTTTATTTTTTAAGTCTAATTTTATTCATGCACATTTTAATTTCGCCCTCATCGCATTCTTTTCATGCCACTGGGTTCTTTGCAATAAAATGACCGACGGGCATGCAACCATGCCATTAGTCAATTGTAAAAAAAGAGCTCATCATAAATTTTCGTAGTGTATCCACCTAGAATTTTAGTTGTTCAGATTCGCTAGCATTCATACAAGTTGATTACAAGTTACGCTTTGTGATTTCATAATCCATACTATGGCAGGATATATTAAATGCTTCTATCCCTCTGTATTGTATCAGAACATCATACGCATAAACACCACGAAAAAATTCGCAACAACTTAGTCGATCTGCGTCGCGATTTTATTCAGGAACTAAGAAGATATCTTCAAGCAGCAGTAGATTTTTTTTCCACTTTTCTTAAGCTCATTACCATTCACAATATAATTCCAAATGCTAACATGCATTCAAAAAGATTCTTTTTAATAATATAGCCGGTCTACTTTGTCTGTTTTGTATAACTGCAACACTATTCAGCAATATGGCAAAATGTTGGCTTCTGAATCGCCGAGAACATTAATGTATGATTGGAAAATCAAGTCATGGACCCTTACATTGCAGTATCAGTGTTGGAAAAAAAATGAAAATGAGGAGAATTATTATTTTATGCATTGTGAAACTGCAGATATAACAGAGAAACTTAGAAAACTGCTTTTAATACCCTGCTGTTTAAGCTTTTTGTAATCAATCATTTTAATGCGGTGGAATGCATAACGAAATAAAATAAAGCAGTAACGAGATTTTTTTTATATTTCTTATCTTTCAGCAACGACAAATAAACTTTCAAGCTAAAGATTATAGCTTATTTTAAACTGGCAGTGACTTAAGAAGGAATTAGCTCGTGGCTAGAACAAAAAATTCTCACTTAATGTGATACTATGCAAAATTTTGGCAGATATAATAGAGTAAAGCTGAAAATAGTAAAGGAAATTTCCCTTTGATGCGAATAGCTTGATGTGATTCTTATATTGCTAGTGAGAATAAATGTTACAGGTAGGTTTTTGTTAGTGGTAATGCATCCGAAATCTTTCTAATTTCCGTGTAAGTGTTACCTACCCTTGACAGGCTAGCTATTCAATTTCTTATAGTACTATCGTAATTACTAAGGTTCACTAACAAGCAGATGCGCTTAATAATTGAAAAAAGGAGCGGATTACATATAATTATCGTTTATATGATATTACATGAAAGAACAGGTTTAATTTGGTTTTTTGATGTCAAAATATTCTCAGCCGCAAGATCGTGTATTTTGATAGATCAACAATACTTTCATGCTTTCAAGATAGTAAAGATGCGCGCTACAGCCTGGATGCTTCACTTCTTTCTCATTTTCTTCTCACGGGAGTTCCACAGAACCATGTAACCGATGCTGCTTTTAGCCGTATTCCAATCTGCTATTGCGCATATAACGTGACTTCTGAGTCTTCTACATCTTCTCTGTTTCTTTCCTATTTGCTTTCATTAGTTTTGACCATCTTCCTATGATCCGACCTTTTGAGAAGCCTCACTTTACTCTACTCTCACGCCATTTCATCCAATCCTCTATATTCTAACTACTTAAACCCTTCTGCTGGGATGCAATACACCAAAGGAGAGCGTCTTCGTCATGCTATTTTGGTGAACGTCAAACGTCTCATTTTACTAGATTGATCTTTGAGGCACTTTTTATTTCATCATCTATTTCACGGTATGACTTTTTGCTCTATTTGTCCTCCTAGAATTTCTTTCTGTGGGGGATAGTATAAAAATTCTTGGCGACTAATCCCCATTACGCATCAATATTTTGAGTTTAGCGAAGGTATTAAAACACATGATAGAGAGGAAGGGAGGCAATCCCTCGTTTAAAAAAGAGAGAAGTTTTGCATTTATGCCGATATCTCTACACATGCAGCATTGCGTACATGTAATCGTCTGTGCCCAAGAAAACCATTGCAAGCATTTTCTGAGCTATTTAACGTATGATCTAATTTCACTCTCAAGTGTTTCTTTTTGTAATTCAAAGAGATTGCTGTATTCAATCTAAATTTTGCGAGTCATTTCATTTTTCATTGCGAGAACTTTTCACGAGAGGGGATCTGTTTTTTAGTATCGGATAAAGCATGCTTGATCGCCTGTTTTTAAAATTGTTTCATATGCGACTCTTCGTTGTTTTTCCGCAGCTCACTTTGGATTTTTATTCTATTTTTGATGATAGGTGTAGTACGCTGCTCACTATCGGACACACGGTGTATATTTTTTGTCCATAACATTTTCGTGGAAAACTTTGCTATATTTTTCATTTGCACTGACGCAGGACCCTCTCTTTTAGCTGTCTGAAAAAACGAATAGAATCGTGGCCGCTGGATTCATCACAGCAATGGCGAATAAAAACTTGAGTTCCTATTGCTTAGTTTCACGCATGTCCCCCTTTTGGGATTCCTTCATGCTATTACCAGTGTTGGAATGGCTGGAGGCACGAAACGTAAGTCTTCCCCATAACTAAGATAGCGTGATGCTCCTGTCGTGCTTTCTTCCATACTAGGGTGTTAATGTTTGTAAGTTTCTTTCATTCAAAATCATATAAAAACTTGGATTCAGTGCTGCTTTGAAATTGTTTAATACATTGCACGTTCAAAACTATAAATTCCACTCAATGGCTCTACAAGCATCTCCCACACAGGTGGTAGCCTCACGTGTTAACATTGGATGTAAAAATACTACCCTAGCCATTCCTTCACTCTCTTCATGTTTTTCTCTCTATATTTTGACTCGTTTTTCTTCTCTTTGGCTTTCGATGTTGTATTTGGTGTACAGTGTGCCGTTTATTTCTATATTTTGGATTATTTTAACGATTTTCTTTTCCTCTGCAGATCCATAGCACAGAGGATATTGCAAAAACTCGAAATGCTGTTCTCAATACGACCTTCATCAATGAAGATAAAAAAGCTACGGCTGTCCAAACTGCGGCTGGATTAGAGTATTTCTTAAAGTCTTATATTGCAGCTTTGGTTGCCTACAAAAAGGATCAGCAAAACAGGTAACTGACTGTGAAGACATTCACGACTATAAAGAGGTGAAAAAAAACGGAGAGAGGGTGTGTAGAGTTTGCATCAGGAAAGCCAAGAGAGGGGAGTATCTTCACAGAATGAAAAAGTTTGCAGATGGCCGTTTTTAACGTGTTTAATCATTGATTTATGAGGAATTTCAGAGACTGAAATATTTTTCTGAACCGTTTGCTTCCTTCCTTTATGGTGGAAAGGTGTATACTTTTTATGTTTTTGAGGCC
Organism: Cardiosporidium cionae; assembly: GCA_015476325.1. Taxonomy (NCBI): domain Eukaryota; phylum Apicomplexa; class Aconoidasida; order Nephromycida; genus Cardiosporidium; species Cardiosporidium cionae. The sequence goes on from JADAQX010000076.1 coordinate 106,030, forward strand.
TCTTTTTATAGTAGGAAAGGTGTAAAGTTAAAGGATTGGAAACCTTCTAGAGGATTTAACTCTATAAAAGGATATTCCTACGTTTTTTGCATCCAGAAAAGGCCTCCTTCATTTTTTATTTTTTGTTAAATCTTCCTTTAAAGTGTGATTCTATTGAAATAGGATGCCTCTTTCCTTATCTATAGAAATCCCAATTTGTTTAGACGTTTTGTAGGCCATTCATTAGTCAGTCAACCTTCTAAACGGAAAGGAATATAAATTTTTGTGAAACGGGAATAGATGCTGTGTATGTACACTGCCACATAATGAAAAAGTTGCATAATCTGTGGTGAATTTTAAAAAAAATGTGGATTTTGATCCTTTTTTCATTCCTTTTTCTACTTAAATTTATATCTTTTTTGTCCCTCTTTTCATATTTCTTTTGATAATTTGGCTCTTTCTGCATTTCTTCTCACGTAGCAGTTCAAGACATGCATCAAAAAGTATAAATTTATGCATAGATTTAAGATATTGCTCTAAATGGGACCCATTTTTCTCTCTAATTCTACTTAGATAAAGAATGGTATGAACTTTTATTGTTTCTTTATGCACTTTTATCTAATATTTTATTTTTAGAATGGGAGGTGTTCCTGAAAGGAAAACATTGGCTGAGTTATCTGATTGGTGTTTGAAATCTAAGATGGCTAAAGATGTAAAGGAGGAAGATCTACCGGTATAGAGAGAGACTAGAAACTATGTTTGAGAAGAATAGAAATTCTCTGTTTGAGGGATGTAGAAACTCTCTCTATTTGAAAAGAATAGAAACTCACATTTTCTGCATTTTTCAACGGAGAATGAGAAGCAGCCATGCATTAAAGAAGAGCATTCTAAAGAGTGGAGTGGATGCATTTTCATAACGTAGACTGTGGATGAGATTTTTAACTGTATTTTTAAACATTTTTTCCTTTTTTATGTTTTTCTTACATTTTTGCAGTTTCCTGCAGATTGTGATGAAAAATTGCTTCATCTTACGAAAGTCTTTTACCGTCTTGGAGATTATGGCCGCTGTAAACGTTATTTTGATTTTTATCTCTATCATGTTTCTGAATTACTTCATGAAGGTATTTTTAATAATGTATTTCCTTCACCTCTTTCTGTCTTCTTTTGTCAAAGGGGAAGACTGGCGTTGGCTTTTTTCTGCCTTTTCTCCGTTTCTTATATTTTTTCATTTTTCAATTTCCCTTTTGTTTTATTCTCAATGCATTTTTGTCTCTTCTCATTCATCTCACACTCGCAATTCTCTCTCACAACACATTTCACTCTCTTCTCCTCTCCTATCTCTCTTCTCCTCTCCTATCTCTCTTCCTCTCTCCCCTATCTCTCTTCTCCTCTCTCCTCCATCTCTCTACTCCTCTCTCCCCCTCTATCCTCCCATCTCCCTCCCCTCCTCTCTCCTCCCTCTCCCATCTCCTCTCCCTCTCCCATCTCCTCTCCCTCTCCCATCTCCCCTCCCTCTCCCATCTCCCCTCCCTCTCCCATCTCCCCTCCCTCTCCCATCTCCCCTCCCTCTCCCATCTCCCCTCCCTCTCCTCTCTCCCTCCTCTCCCATCTCTCCTCCCTCTCC